>JBBBDQ010001849.1:1922500-2085000 GCA_037127315.1 Ascarosepion bandense
AGATAGATATGAACAGACTGGGATACATAGATAGATAGATAGATAGATAGATAGATAGATATGAATAGACTGAGATACATAGATAGATAAATAGATATGAACAGACTGAGATAGATAGATAGATATGAACAGACTGAGATACATAGATAGATATGATTAGACAGATATAGAAACAGATGTGATCAAATTGAGATAGGTAGAAGATAGATAAGAGGTGATCCAATTGTTAAATAGATTTGAACCAAATAGAACATTGATGGAGAGAGCATTGTTGGTTCAATATACCCTGCTGAATAGTTTCTTGTTTTGTCCACCAGAATCTGTCTTGCAACATAAGTCAACCATTTGCCCATGTATCGAATATTGTTACAGCATCTAGTTTGGTGCTTCTGCTATACATCTAAAGATTCTTGGCTGAATCCAAGAAAGAATCTGCAATATTTTTAGTCATGATCTAGCATGTCTTTCCTCTGTCTTTTCTATATTTATTAACTTTGTAATTGTTCTTATGAGGTTTCTCTCTTTATACCGCAACTTCAAGAACTTAAGTAAAGTACTAAATTGCCAGTTATAAATCTACCGTCCACCTGTGTATTGAATACTGCTGCCACATCTGGTCGGGTGCCCCTGCTATTCTCCTCGGGCTTCTTGACAAAATACAGCGGAGAATCTGTAATGTGATCGATACCGACTTAGCTGACCGCCTGCAGACACTCTCTCACCGGCGTGACGTGGCTTCCCTGTGCCTCTTCTATAAGTACTTTCACGGTTTCTGCTTGGATAAACTTAAATCACTGGTGCCCCCTAGGTGTGAATTTTCACGAGATACTAGATTGGCAACTAGGTCCCACCCCTTTACAGTGAAACTGATGAAATGTAACCGTAATTTCTACTCCAAAAGCTTCTTTTCTTGCATTTCTCGCCTGTGGAATTCCCTTTCACATGATTGCTTCCCCAACGGCTACAACCTCCAGGAGTTTAAATGTAAGGTCAATAGACACCTCCTAACACACTAACTCGCACCCATTCCCTCCAACACTCTCCCTACGTACCTCCTAAGTCGTCTATCACCCTCCGTCTGACATTTTCTATACCCAATCGCTCTATATAACCCCCTGCACTATAGTGGCAGTGGAATGCCTTGCTTGGTGTGATATGATTTTAAAAAAAAAGGTCTGTTTATTTTACTGTTGAAATTGCTAGATATACCTGTTAGTTTTGTGCTGTTTCTTTTCTCGTACTTCTTCATTGTGGAAATCTCATCTGGCTACTTGCTTTCCAATTATCTACGATATTAAATTTGAATGCAATGTTAATTGTTATCATTTGTTTTTTTTTAAATGTGTTGCTTTATTATCATCTGAATTTCTTTCTCTCTTGCGGTTTTGTGCCTTTATCACCTTGCATGGGGTGAAATGATTAAAAAAATTCTCTTTTTACTTCAGGCTAAAAGTAATAATTAATGTCAGATGGCAGCGAATGCTGGTCAATCTCATCAAAGATGAAGGAGAGACTCGAAGCAACAGAAATGTGGCTCTACAGAAGGATACTGAGGATACCATGAACTGAACATGTGAAAGGACAAGGTTTCAGAAAGATGAAAATGGAAAGGAATCTAAGCGAATCTAAGTGAATGCTGGTCAATCTCATCAAAGATGAAGGAGAGACTCGAAGCAACAGAAATGTGGCTCTACAGAAGGATACTGAGGATACCATGAACTGAACATGTGAAACGACAAGGTTTCAGAAAGATGAAAATGGAAAGGAATCTAAGCGAATCTAAGCGAATGCTGGTCAATCTCATCAAAGATGAAGGAGAGACTCGAAGCAACAGAAATGTGGCTCTACAGAAGGATACTGAGGATACCATGAACTGAACATGTGAAACGACAAGGTTTCAGAAAGATGAAAATGAAAAGGAATCTAAGCAAATCTAAGCGAATGCTGGTCAATCTCATCAAAGATGAAGGAGAGACTCGAAGCAACAGAAATGTGGCTCTACAGAAGGATACTGAGGATACCATGAACTGAACATGTGAAACGACAAGGTTTCAGAAAGATGAAAATGGAAAGGAATCTAAGCGAATCTAAGCGAATGCTGGTCAATCTCATCAAAGATGAAGGAGAGACTCGAAGCAACAGAAATGTGGCTCTACAGAAGGATACTGAGGATACCATGAACTGAACATGTGAAAGGACAAGGTTTCAGAAAGATGAAAATGGAAAGGAATCTAAGCGAATCTAAGTGAATGCTGGTCAATCTCATCAAAGATGAAGGAGAGACTTGAAGCAACTAAGATGTGGTTCTACAGACAGATGCTGAAGATACCATAGACTGAGCGTGTGAGCAACGACGAGGTTTTGGAGAGGATGCTACCGAAAAGGAAAGTTATACTTAATATCAGGAAATGACAGCTGAAGTTCTTGGGACATTTAATGAGGAAGGATGTTAGGTTTAGAGAATCTGATACCCACAAGATGGATAGAAGGAAGGAGACATGATCAGATGGATAGTGCAACAGTTTTTCCTTTTCTTTGATGAGATTCTCCAGCATTTAAGAAATATACTAATGAGTACGGATGTGCGTTGTGGTGCAGTGGATATCGGCTCAGAATGAGAAATCAGGGAACTGAGTTCGAATTCCAGTTGAATTTCCTGCATTTACTTACATCCAAATACCCTTGGTAAAAGTATTAATCCATCTCTTCCCTCCAGTTATGGGTTAAATAACAAGACAGATTGGGTTCTGTAGCCTTGGCTGGCAACCAGTCTACCACAGAAAGTAATGGCAACCTACTGCAGGATAATCTTCTGCCCAGACATGATCACCCAAGTGCATATCATTTATGGTACTTAACTGACTGACTGAATACAATAGTTGAAAACATGACTAAGGCTTCTACTGGGCATAAAGTGGAGGATTGTTATGAAGTAATAAACTGATCCCCCACTAATAACTACTTAATAATATAATACATCTCTTCCCTCTCTACCTATGAATCAAATAACAGGACAGATTGGGTGATATAGCCTTGGCTGGCAACAAGTCTACCGCAGAAAGTAATGGTGACCTACTGCAGGATAATCTACTGCCCAGTCAGTCATGTCTTTTTTGAGACATGATTGCCCAAAGCGTGTATCACTTATGATATTTAACTGACTGACTGAATATAATAGTTGAAAACATGATTAAGCTTCTACTGGGCAGGTCAGTTTTATATTGTTATGAAGTAATAAACTGATCCCCCTCTAACTACTACTTAATAATGTAATACATCTCTTCTCCCACAAGCTATGAGTGAAATGACAGGACAGATTGGGTTCTATAGCCTTGCCTAACAACTAGTCTACCGTAGAAAGAAATGGCAACCTACTGCGGGATAATCTTCTGCCCAGTCATTCATGTCACTTTCGAGTCATGATCGCCCAAAGAGTGTATCACTTATGGCACTTAACTGTTCTCCTCAGTGTTCTTGATAAGCTCCAAAGGAGAGTCTGTAATGTGATAGGTACTGATCTGGCGACTCGACTGCAGCCACTTCACCATCGTCGAAATGTGGCCTCCCTTTGACTCTTCTACAAATACTTTCATGGCTTCTGCTCGGATGAGCTTAAGTCACTGATGCCTCCTCAACAGGTGTTTACTCGTGCAACCAGACTGGCAACTGGGTCCCACTCATTCACAGTCAGGTTAACCAAATGCAGACGACAATTCTACTCCTGCAGTTTCCTCTCTCGCACTTCCCGCCTGTGGAACTCGCTCCCGTATTCTTGCTTTCCTGACAGCTACAACCTCCAGAAATTTAAATGCAAAGTCAATACTCATCTACTAACCACTGGCCTCTAGCTCTCTCCCCTCCCCTGTATAACCTTCCCTTTCTCCACCTATGTATCTGTCATCGCACCTGCTTTCTCAGCTTTCTATTGTTCCTTTCTAACTAGTTTGTACTCCTTACTCTTTTCTAATTAATCTTGTTACATTTATGTAGCCCCCTGCACATCGGTGGCGTTTCCGCCTTGCTCGGGGTGAAATGATTAAAAAAAAAAAATTTTATAAACCAAAAATTAGGCTTACCCATGGGATCTCCTATTAGTGCTATTCTCGCTTGCTTATCTCCAAAGTTCTTAGAAGCCAATTCTTTCAAATATATTATACCTAACAATTTTACTTACTTAAGGTACATAGATGGCTTTACCCCCCCCCCATGACCTAATAAACTTAGTAACTTGTGGGGGCGTGCTCGATTACTATCTATTATTCTACAGATTACTTGCAAGGTTACTTGGATAGTTTTCTCTTTCTGGAAATCTGCCTGGCACAAGGCCACTTCCGAATGGATTTTCCAACCTAATCCGTACAACCCAACATGTATATTTTATGATTATCAAAATGCGATTGAACAAGAAAGAAGAAGATGAAATAAATTCAACAACGCATTCAGTTTGGAACAAAACAATGTAATAACATATAATTAACAAATACGTACATTAAGTGCGTTTGTTGAATAGTACGCAATATGGCCGCGCGTGAATTGCCTGCCATTGACTGTATGAAAATAATTGTTACAAATTTTAGAATATACTGGATTGTTCATTCTTGCTGAAGTGTACAAGCAGTGTTAAGAAAAATATACAGTTCTATTAAGAGAAATTGTTCATGCATGAAAGTTCTGATAAAGTGTTCTTAGTACTAAGTCTACTGAAATTGGACTTTGAAGAGAAGCGTGAGTTGGGCGTTATGTGTTTTTGCCATGTTTTTAACCTGATGAATATCTTGCCGCAAGGGTATTTACCCACCTTCCCACGTAAGACGTGATGTGACACAAGATCTTTTTAATGTGGGTTTTCCCGACCATATAGCCAGGCCAAAAATATCTGTCTATCTTTCCCCAGTCGTGATTCTACCCTTCGGCGGAACCACGACTGGGTTAGTGCTCTCCACCCGAAGGCAGAGAGCTGACAATGTCAATAGTAGCAGAGGCAAAATGTCTTGCTGCAACTGAGTACTTTTCCGCGGCAAAATGTTTATATAGTGGTTTAAACGACCTAACAAATTGGCGGGAAAAACGATTGCTTACTTCTCTTTGCTATGATTGGCTGTATTGGATCAATCAACGAACAGCTTACATTTATTAAACATACATAATGAGCTTGGTGCCTGTGCAATTATATTCCACACACTAATCTCAGTAAGGCAGAACCCACCATCGAATTTACATATCTTGAAACTAACAATTCTTTACTTTTCCTTGATATCTTAATAATACATAATAACGATAAATTAGCATTTAAGGTTTGGAGTATTGGAGTAATAATTGGAGTAGATAGACTAAACTATCGCCCGGTTCACACTCCACCCACATCTTTTGAACAGGTGAAGGGGCTCATCCCTTGTTCCTGTTTAGGATGCGGTTTCCGGTTTTCTCTTTTCCAATCTTTTCACTCTATTTTTTTTTTCAATTGGAGTAGATAAACTAAACTATCGCCCGGTTCACACTCCACCCACATCTTTTGAACAGGTGAAGAGGCTCATCCCTTGTTTCCTGTTTAGGATGCGGTTTCCGGTTTTCTCTTTTCCAATCTTTTCACTCTTTTCTCTCTTTATTTTTTTTTTCAATTGGAGTAGATAGACTAAACTATCGCCCGGTTCACACTCCACCCACGTCTTCTGAACAGGTGAAGAGGCTCATCCCTTGTTTCCTGTTTAGGATGCGGTTTCCGGTTTTCTCTTTTCCAATCTTTTTACTCTTACGTAGCCCCCTGCGCATCAGTGGCGTTATCGCCTTGCTTGGGGTGATATGATTAAAAAAAAAAAAGTTTATCGTAAACCTACTAACAAAAACGATTTTATTTATTCCATTTTCACCACAAACAAAGAATTAAATCTGCTTTTTACTTAAGAGCTTCATATACACAGATATTGATAGACGGAAAGTAAATTTGCAGAGGATGCTTCACGAAGAAGAAATTACAATGATGTGGGGCATGAAGCATAGCCATCTATCCTTTTATATGGGAACTAGCAGTATAACCCGGCGTTGCTCGGGTGTAATGAAAGCTTTAAAACTAATCCATGGTCCTGGAGCTCAGACTCTTTGGACATTGGCACGAAAGACTAAAAAGCAATAGTTGTTTCCAGTTAAAGCGAAACCGTAGACTGAAAGAAAAATGAATGGATGTAAGTCAAATTTTGATTTAATGGTATCGATATCAAATAAGTTTTTTCGTCCTAAACTGAATTTTGAAGGTTAAATAAGTCCTCTGAGTAAATGGTATCATGGCTGAGACTAAGAACTACAATTATATCTACATAGAGCCAAACCCAAAGCAAAAACTAAAATAAAAGGGCTGAAAAAAATACAGACATACAGGCAGATAAACAGACACACACACAAACATCTTGCCGTTTATATATATATATTATCAATTTTCTGCATTATTGTAAGAACTGCAACCTTAAAACTTCTGAATATCGTTTCCTATGTCTTTGTCTATGAGTGTCTCAAATTTGATTAAAATCGGACCACTCCTTCTATAACCCGATTGTTTCGATTATCGATTTTCCATATTTATCAGTGATACCTCGACACAAAACCTAGCTAAGAACACTCGCAGATGCTTATAGTACAACTGTGTAAATTTTCAAGAAAATCGGTTCAGCCGTTTCGGAATCTATGGGTAACGGACACAGACATACACAAAGTTCTATTTATAAATAACTTTAGATATGATTGAATTCTGTGATAAAGAAATACGATAAACATAAAAAGTACGTCATAAATTGCTTTTATAGAATTTTCTTTTGAAAATGTTGATTTTTTTTTTAAGAAAAAAAAACGATGAAATTACAAAATAGTCTTCGTTTATTTAGAAATAATTACATAAAGATTCTCTGAAAGGAAATGAGGTTTGGGAGAGGATGGAAACTTCATTAGACTTCCTACGGAAGATAGCTAAAGAAAGTGAAAAGAAAGGACTGAACATAAATTTCAAGAAAATTAAACGCATGGTCATGAGTCAAAAGAGGAGTCTAAAATACTAACTACAGGCCGGGTATACTAACACGAAGCACGTACAGAAATTAAAATACCTGGAAGTGTTTTCACAGAGGACTGAAAGTGTGACACTGAGATCCGAAGGCGAATTGGTATGGCATAAGACGCATTCCTGAAGCTAAGTAGTGTATTTAGAAACAGGAAATTTCGTGGGGAAAAAATAAAATAAAATAAAATAAATAAATAAACAAAATAAGAGTCAGTCAGTGAAGAGCCACACGTGATACACACTTGGGCGATCATGTCTCGAGATAGACATGACTGACAGAGCAGAAGATTATCCCTCAGTACTTTCTGCGGTAGACTGGTTGCCAGCCAATGCTATAGAACCCAATCTGTCCTCTTACTTAACCCATAACTGGCGGGAAGAGACGGGTTAATACCTTTCCTAAGGGTATTTGTGCGTAAGAGAATACAAGGAATTCAACTGGAATTCGAACTCGGCTCCCCGATTTGTCGTTCCGAGTCGTTATCCACTGCACCACAAAGTACATCCAAAAATAAAAACAGCCTCGGCACTGGATAAATTGGAAATAATGTCATTCATGATACACGCTTGGGTGATCATGTCTCGTTCATGACTGACTGGACAGAAGATTATTCTGCAGTAGGTTGAAATTGCTTTTTGCGGTAGACTGGTTGCCATCCAAGGATATAGGGCCTAATCTGTCCTATTATTTAACCTATAACTGGAGGGAAGAGACGGCTTAATACCTTTCCTAATGGTATTTCCGCGTAAGTGAATGCAAGGAATTCGACTGGAATTTGAACTCGGCTCCCCGATTTCTCGTTTCGAACCGATATCCATTGCACCACAACGTACTAGTGCTGGATCGTTGTGTGATGTCTGCCCTGCTCTAAGGCAGCCGAATGCTGGACAATCTCATCAAATATGAAGGAAAAACTTGAAGCAACCGGAATGTGGTTCTACAGAATGATGATGAGGATAGCATGAACTGAACATGAGCAATGGCGAGGTTTTGGAGAAAATGGAGACAAAAGTTTCTAAGATATGGGGAAGGAGAGCTTGGAGAATCTGATACCCACAGAACGGATAGAGGGAAATATAGACGACTAAAGCAACGTGTAACATACTTGATGGGCTTAAGCAAGTGGATGGCAGAGCAAAATTTGTGAAAATACCAAGAGAACAGGTTTTAAGAATTACAAGGGATGGGGGATGTGGAGGTCCATGATCGCCTTCGTACTGAAGTGACATGGTCCATGGATGAATAAGAATGAGATTGAGTAAATGAATAGCTGAACAGGTTTAGGAGAAATAACAAAAAGATAGAATTTATTAAGTGCTACAAAGAACAGGAAATTGTGGAGAGCCATGACCTGAAGGGACATGACACATGGAAGAAGAAGAATGAGCTTGAGTAAATGAATGGCAGGACAGGTTTAGGAGAAATAACAAAAAGATAGAATTTATTAAGTGCTACAAAGAACAGGAAATTGTGGAGAGCCATGACCGCCTACCCCCTGAAGGGACATGACACATGGAAGAAGAAGAATGAGCTTGAGTAAATGAATGGCAGGACAGGTTTAGGAGAAATAACAAAAAGACACAGTTTATTAAGAGCTACAATGGACAGGAAATTGTGGAGAGCCATGATCGCCTACGTCCTAAAGAGACATGCCACATAAAACAAAAACAAAAAAGAAAAGAAAAAAGGGGGTTTGTCTTGGAGATTAAGAGACTTTTGTTTATTTTTGTGTAGAGTGTGAGCTAACTCCTCAACACAGGGAGTTATTCAAGCTCTTTTACCAAATATTTGTTATTCGTAGGCATAGAAACCTAACCCCAGTCGAGGAAGTTCTTTTGGTACGGTATTGGGGTCTGCCAATGAACTTTTGACGGGAATTGTTTTTGTACGAAAGAGAAAATTAGCAGACAAAAATGTTATTTGAGAATTTCGCATAGTCTGCTCTCAGGGATACCGTAACATACCCATTGCATTCGTGGGTGGGCGTAGAGGAGGAGAGTGATTAAAGTATAGGAGAGAGAGAGAGAGAGAGAGAGAGAGAGAGAGAGAGAGAGAGGATGAAGAAGGAATGATAGAGAGAAGGGGCATACATGAAGTTGGGAGAGATAAAGACATAAAAGACACAAGAAAACAATAAGAGGTACAAGAGACAGAATATTGTGGAGAGCTATGGTCGCCTACGTTCTGAAGGGACATGGTGTTATGGGGGAACACACCTATTCCTCAGATAATAGACTCACCCTTCTATATTAATAAGAGTTAACAGGAAGTTCTTGGGAGTTATTTAGACTTCTATTGGAGTTCAGTAGAACTACTAGGCAGTTGATATTAGTTGGCAGTTAGCCGAATACTAAGGCATCAGCTTTCAGTAGAGGATTACCAAGTTCCTAAAATTTTGGGTGCGTTAAGTCGATTAGCAACCGACATTAGCACGATTATAACCTGCAGTACGAAAACTACTCCACAACACACGGCACATAGAAGAAGAAGAATGAGCTTCAGTAAATGAATGGCAGAACAGGGTTTAGGAGAAATAACAAAAAGTCAACATTTTTTATAAGTTACGAAGGGCAGGAAATTGTGGCGAGTCACGATCGCCCACGTCCTCAAGGAATACGAAACCTAAAAGAAAACTGTAATCGTCTACGTCCTGAAATAGACGACACATAGAAGAAGAATGAGTAAACGGATGGCAGAATAAGGTTTAAGAGAGATAACAAAAAGACAACATTTATTAAGAGCTAAAAAGGACAGGAAATTGTGGAGAGCCATGATCGCCTACGTCCTCAAGGAATACGAAACCTAGAAGAAAAAGGATAAGCAATCGAAGGTAGCTTGGAACATGTTTTATGAGCTGCTTTGTTGCGGTACAACGATGGGCTCTTGGACATATGTAATATTCTTAAGATTATATTAAACCTGGAAAAGTAAAGGACAAGTTATTAAACCTGGAAAAGTAAAGGACAAGATAAAGGACAAGTGAAGTAAAAATAAGAAATTTCTTACTTAAAATACTTTTTTTTTTTCATCGTGTCACCCCAAGCAAGGCATTCCACTGCCACGATAGCGCAGGGGGTGACATAGAGCGATTGGGTATAGGAAATGTCAGAAGGAGGGTGGTAGACGACTTAGGATGTACATAGGGAGAGAGTTGGAGAGAGTGGGTGTGAGTTAGTGTGTTAGGAGGTATCTATTGACCCTACATTTAAACTCCTGGAGGTTGTAGTCGTCGGGGAAGCAAGCATGCCGTAGGAAATTCCACAGGTGGGAAGTGCGAGAAAAGAAGCTGTTGGAGTAGAAATTGCGGTTACATTTCATCGGTTTCACTGTAAAAAGGTGGGACCTAGTTGCCAATCTAGTATCTCGTGCAAATTCACATCTAGGGGGCACCAGTGATTTAAGTTCGTCAGAGCAGAAGCCATGAAAGTATTTATAGAAGAGGTACAGGGAAGCCACGTCACGCCGGTGAGAGAGTGACTGCAGGCGGTCAGCCAAGTCGGTATCAATCACATTACAGATTCTTCGTTGTATTTTGTCAAGAAGCCCGAGGAGAATAGCAGGGGCACCCGACCAGATGTGGCAGCAGTACTCAATACACGGGCTGACGGTAGATTTATATAAGTGCAGGATAGATTCAAGCGGAAAGAATTTCCGGGCCCCGCACAGAGAGCCGACTTTCATAGCTGCGGATTTAGCAATGGATTCGACGTAGTCATTCCTCTTGAGGTCCGCTGAGAGTGTCAGGCCAAGCAGGCGTAGTGTTTTACTCTCTGGAAGGCAAGCCTGTTCCATACTAATGGGAGGGAGGTGCGGTTGTCTGTGGTGGTTAATTGACAACAGCTTCGTTTTGGAAGAATTGAATTTTACGAGCCATTTCTTACCCCAATCCACCACGGATTGGAGGTCCTTCTCAAGCTTGGCAGCGAGGGTCGCCTTGTCATCTACACCAGATTTTTGATCGAGGCGAGCGTATACTGTGGTATCATCGGCGTACATGCCTACTTGTGATCTTATGGCATCGGAGAGATCATTGATATAGATTAGAAAGAGTGTAGGACCTTGGATAGAGCCTTGGGGGACACCCGCGTTTGTAGGGTAGTTCTGGAAGGCATGTTCGTTTAATACCACCTTCAGTGTGCGGTTAGAGAGGAATGACTGGTTTAAGTCCAACAAAAGTCCAGATGCCATAGCTTCACAGTTTCCGTAGAAGGCCGGCATGCCATACTCTGTCGAATGCTTTAGAGATATCCAAGGCGACGGTTCGGGCTTCATCATTCTTGTCGAGAGCCTGGTATATATACTCGGTGATGGTCGTTAACATATCAGCAGTAGACCTGGTGAAGCGGAAGCCATACTGTTTGTCCGAGAGGAGCCCGTGGGCTGTGAGATGCTGAACGACCTCGGCATTGATAATGGCTTCGAACACTTTGCCGAAGATCGGAAGAAGGCTGATGGGGCGGTAATCTGCGGGGTCCGAGGGTTCACCAGTGTTCTTGAATATTGGAACCACAGAAGAAGACTTCCAACAGGCAGGAAAGCAGGAGGAAGATAGACAGAGGTTGTAGAGCTTAGAAAGGATAGAGGCACAATTCTTCAAGACTATGATTGGGATTCCATCCCCACCACTCGCTTTATGAGGTCCAGTTTTGAGATTATGCTAGATATCAGCGAGGGCGTGACGTGGACGTCATTCAATTGGGCCTCAGTTTTAGATGGGAAATCGAGTCTATGGATTCCAGACAAATCCAGACTCGAATTGGTCGAGAATCTACGGGCAAAGCATTCAGCCTTGTCCGCTGAAGAGGCGAGGACCTCAAACTCGTTGATTAGTGGGGGTATTGAGGACTTACTCTTGTTAAGAAAGCCTTTACAGAGGCGCCAGTAGTCTTTGGTACCGAACTTAGAGGATGCTATGCGCTGCTTCATTGTGGCAGCAAACAGCATCTTAGCTTCGTTAAATATCTTTTTACACTTATTACGAGCTGAGGCGAAAAGGTGCCTGTTTTGGTCCGACGCGTGGCTCCGATAAAGCCGGAAGAAGTGATTCCGGTGGGCAATGGCGGCCGAGCAAGCGTTCGAGAACCAGGGAGACGAATAGGATTTAAGCTGAAATTTCCTGGCAGGGTTGAAAGCATCGATGCCAGCTTTAACACAGGAGGAGACCTCTGATGCACAGTCTTCGATGGGAAGACTAAAAACATTGTTCCAAGGGACGTTGCAGAGGAAGTCACGGAACGAATCCCAGTCTGCTCTTTGATAGTAGTAGGATATTCTGTTTGTCTGGGTTTCTTGGGTAGGGGTGGAGTGGAACGAGACGTTGACAGAAACTACGGCGTGGTCAGAATTTCTGAGAGGGCAGAGCTGTCTGGTGGAGCACTGCATTCAAATTTTATTTTTAGCTGTAGTATTTTAAGTAAGAAATTTCTTATTTTTTACTTCATTAGAAAATCTTGTCCTGTTCTTTTCCAGGTTTAATAACTTGTCCTGTTCTTTTCCAGGTTTAATAACTTGTCCTGTTCTTTTCCAGGTTTAATAACTTGTCCTGTTCTTTTCCAGGTTTAATAACTTGTCCTATTCTTTTCTAGGTTTAATAACTTGTCCTATTCTTTTCTAGGTTTAATAACTTGTCCTGTTCTTTTCCAGGTTTAATAACTTGTCTTGTTCTTTTCCAGGTTTAATAACTTGTCCTATTCTTTTCCAGGTTTAATAACTTGTCCTGTTCTTTTCCAGGTTTAATAATTTGTCCTGTTCTTTTCCAGGTTTAATAACTTGTTCTGTTCTTTTCCAGGTTTAATAACTTGTTCTGTTCTTTTCCAGGTTTAATAACTTGTTCTGTTCTTTTCCAGGTTTAATAACTTGTTCTGTTCTTTTCCAGGTTTAATAACTTGTTCTGTTCTTTTCCAGGTTTAATATAATCTTAAGAATATTATTTTCAAGCGTGCATTTTTCCATGTAATCCGTGATTTTTCCAGGCACTTTTATAAATTTAATATCAATTTAATTCCGGAAACTGCACTAAAAAATATTAAAAAAGCATATAATTATATGCAGTTGATTAAAAAATCAATAAAAAATTATTATTTATAATTATTTCTGATAATAAATTCTGATAAAATGATAAGTGATAAGCAAAGTTTGATTGACAAAAATGATATCAGAATTTAAATGTTGAAAACCGCATGCAAAAATATTAAACAGAAAACAGTTATAATAAAGAATAAGATTTATTATTAGAAGCGTTAGTCACTCACTCACTCACATAGTTATCGTCCCTTTTCGGGCTTCACATATTTTGATGTCGTAATATGGAGTTTTTTTTTTATCTATATTAGAAAACTGAAAATGTCTTCTAGTCTTGTATTCAAATGAGAATAATTTTTTACCTTCAAAAATGTGTTATGATAATGTTTTCTTCAAAAATATATTGTTGGCAACATTTTTCCTTTAAAAAAGTCTATTTTTCTATAAAAAGTATTTTCATGCATATATTTCTATAAAAGTCTATTTTTATGTATATATTTCTATAAAAGTATTTTTATACTTTCATATTGTTTTGACCCCAGTTTAGGAGTTAACTATTTGCCCATAGCTGGGACCCGAACAAGAATATTACTTTTCATATTTAATTTTTCCATGTAATTCATGATTTTTCCAGACATTGCTATTAATTTTAATAACTTTAATACTGAAAACCGCATTCAAAAATAAAATTAATCAAAAAGAAAAAATTTATATTCAATAAAAAAAAATTAATTCTTTATAATCAATTCTGATAACATAAGTGATGAGCGCAGTTTGATTGACAAAAATGATGAAAGACATCAGAATTTAAATGTTAAAACCGCATGCAAAAATATTAAACAGAAAACAGTTATAATAAAGAATACAATTTATTATTAGAAGCGTTAGTCACTTACGTAGTTATCCTCCCTTTTCGGGCTTCACATATTTTGATGTAACTTTTATTATACAGAACTAAAATTATTTTTTTTAAATGTAGCTAAGGAGGTGTTTGAAATTTAGTTGAAAAGTGAATTAGTGCTGAAGCTTGAAATCTGCCTAAATTTACTTAATGTCGGACTTGATATATTCAACCCCTGCCGTCGGTGAATGATATGGACATTTTATCTTATTTTGTTGTCAGGCACCCTCTCCCAAAGTTTTTACAAGAATTTTTGATACACTCTGCATATATATATATATATTGAAGCAGCAAGCGTTTGTCCAAACAAGATTTGTCTGTTTAATTTTTATTGTATTGTTCTAATGGTCGAATAACAAGTAGTACATTAGAGTTCGAATTACATTTGAATTCATTTTTTTAAATCCTATCACCCCGAGCTAGGCGGTAACGCCACTGATGTGCAGGGGGCTACATAAAAGTGAAAAGATTGGAAAAAAGAATGCCGGAAACCACATCCTAAAAAGGGAACAAGGGATGAGCCTCTACACCTGTTCAATAGACATAGGTGAAGTGTGAACCGGGCGATAGTTTAGTCTATCTACTCCAATTGAAAAAAAAATAAATAAATAAAAGAGCAGTGAAAAAATTGGAAAAAGGAAAGCCGGAAACCACATCCTAAACAGGGAACAAGGGATGAGCCTCTTCACCTGTTCAATAGACGTGGGTGGAGTGTGAACCGGGCGATAGTTTAGTCTATCTACTCCAATTGAAAAAAATAAAAATAAATAAAACAAAGAACAGTGAAAAGATTAGAAAAAAGAAAGCCGGAAACCACGTCCTAAACAGGGAACAAGGGATGAGCCTCTACACCTGTTCAATAGACGTGGGTGGAATGTGAACCGGGCGATAGTTTAGTCTATCTACTCCAATTGAAAAAAATAAATTAAATGAATAAAAAAAAGAACAGTGAAAAGATTGGAAAAAAGAAAGCCGGAAACCACATCCTAAACAGGGAACAAGGGATGAGCCTCTTCATCTGTTCAATAGACATACGTTAAAGAAACAACGTTCACAGTTGGTTGGTCTGCATTTCGTAAGGGGCTTTCCCTGAGAGGAAGGCCCCGAAACGGTGCACATTCTCTCCTGATGACCCCAAATAAAATATAAATTCAAAAGGACAAAAGTTCAAAAGTTCGGTGGAATTGTTATTTGTAAGAGGAGCATTTTATATTCAGCTCGCTTTAGGTGAGTGTCAATTACTTTCCAGTAATTTCCTTCTACCACTTAATACTCTTAAGAAAAGTATTAATCCGTCTTTCCCATCCAGCTATGGGTTAAATAGCAGGGCAGATTGGGTTCTCTTGCCTTAGTTGGAAACCAGTCTACCGCAAAATCATTGCAACCTACTGCTGGAAAATATTTTGCCCAGTCAGTCATGTCTGTTTCGAGACATACCTGATACATGCTTGAGCGATCATGTCTCGAAACAGGCATGATCACCCAAGCATGTACCACACATGATACTTAACTGACTGACATTAGAATCAAAATTGCGGAGAAAGTGTCCATGTTCCAGATTTTTTTAGTTTTTGTTCAAACTCTCACGACATTTCACACATTATCAATAACTGGCTGTTTTAAGTATGGTAGACACGATTTGACATGGCCTGAAGATTATGTTCCCGCTTGGAACAAACTGTCACTGTTCGATGTTGACCTCAGTGTCCATTTTAAATATATATATATATAATGTGGGTCCGTGTCGTCAAAAAGGATGGGAAAATATTTATATCGATAAGCCGTCTAAAATGACGACAACATATATTAATGTACCTACTACTGCGTATCTTGTATTTTTTTTTTATAATCGTGTCACCCCAAGCAAGTTGTGTAGAGGGTTACATAGGAGTAATGTTGAGGAGTGAGATATTGCATGGGGTGTCAGGAAGAGATTAGGAGAGGGAAGAAATTACTGATGAGAGTGTGGTGGACGAGGAGGAATGTTATGAGGAGTGAGAGGTTGCAGGGGGTGTCAGGAAGAGAGTAGGAGAGGGAAGAGAGTACTGATGAGAGTAGGGTGGACGAGGAGGAATGTTATGAGGAGTGAGAGGTTGCAGGGGGTGTCAGGAAGAGAGTAGGAGAGGGAAGAGAGTATTGAGGAGAGTGGGGTGGACAAGGAGGAATGTTATGAGGAGTGAGAGGTTGCAGGGGGTGTCAGGAAGAGAGTAGGAGAGGGAAGAGAGTATTGATGAGAGTGGGGTGGACAAGGAGGAATGTTATGAGGAGTGAGAAGTTGCAGGGGGTGTCAGGAAGAGAGTAGGAGAGGGAAGAGAGTACTGATGAGAGTGGGGTGGACAAGGAGGAATGTTATGAGGAGTGAGAGGTTGCAGGGGGTGTCAGGAAGAGAGTAGGAGAGGGATGAGAGTACTGATGAGAGTGGGGTGGATGTAGAAAAGCATGAGAGAGAGGATGTATGTTAGTGAGACAGGAGATGACTATTGACTTTACATTTAAATTCTTGGAGATTGTAACTGTCGGGAAAGCAAGTATGCGGAAGAGAATTCCACTGGCGGGAAGTGTGAGAAAAGAAGCTACATAAGAAAAAAAAGTAATACAAAGCCCTGAGTGTGATTGTGTATATATATATATATATATATATATATTTAAAAGACAAGATGAAACTATATTTTTCTTTCTTACACGCACGTTTCGTCTCGTGACGGACTTCATCAGGGCAATGAGATGAAGTGAATTTTATTTTAAATAAGGTATATATTAAGAAATATTGCTGGCTAATAAAAAAACGCTCATAAATATTCATAAGATTAACTGAAAATATTAAAAATTTAAAAAGACGTTCTACTTCATGTTTGAAGAGAATTTTTTTAATAGACCTTTAAGAGAATTTATATATTAAAGTGGACCCTAATGTCCACTTTAATATATAAATACCTACAGTTTCACATTTTCGCTTGGCATATATATATATATATATATATATATATATATATATATATATGCTTAAAGTTTGTTTAAAGTTTGTGTATTTAGGCAGCAAATTTTCTTTTAGACATGTTAGATTAAATATATTGCAAACATTGTGTCTGCATATTTTAATAAAATCCGTTCATACTCACGGATAATTTTTCGCGTATTATATTTGAAAGATGTTAATAATGAGCTGTAACGTTGACAGATGTTATTATCATTCATTTCTCAATGTTCCCAAGTACTTTCCATCTTCTTCTATATATTCTTATATTTGAAGAAAAAAAGAATACAGTAATATTTAGCACCACACTTTTGCAGTTATTTTATGTTACCACAATTCACACCCCTGAAGATAATCTTGGAAGGAGACTGAAAGTACTTGGGAATATTGAGAAATGAATGATAATAACATCTGTCAACATTACAGCTCATTTTTGACACCTTTCAATTATAATACACGAAAGATTATCCGTGAGTATGAACGAATTTTATAAGAAATAAGCAGACACAATGTTTGTAATTTATTTAATCTGACATGTCTATATATATATATGATTATTATGAACTGTTCCGTCGATTTCAACGTATGAGCTTCTAACACAGTGAGGCAACCGCACAAAGAATTGTGTGGTGAAGGCTTGTGTATCACCATCCACACTTTTGGGAACTGCTGGTGCAGACGTCTGCCACAGATCGCATGAACAACAGACCTCAGTTATTTAATCCATAACTGGAGGGAAGGATGGATTAACACCTTTCCCAAGTGTACCAGTGCGTAAGTGAATGCAAAGTGTTCGACTGGAATTGGAACTCGGCTCACCGATTTCCACCTCCGAGCCGACATCCACTGCACCACTACGCACATCCCTCAATAACGATTAACGCTTATAAATTTAGAAACGACTTATTTCGCGACCTAGGTTTCTACCTTTCGGTGTTATCAGGCGATTTACAATAACTGATTTTATCGTTTTTGAAAACGAATCACGTATCAGGGATTTTTTTTATGAACGCGCTATTTTCAAAATTAGAAGTTACTAATAGGTCTTAGAACACTAAGTGTAACTTTACTTTAAGTAACTTCTCCTTATGTCAAGATTGTAATAATCGGGGAAAACATCCTCTTGGGAGTTTGTACTGCTATTTAACACATAGGTGGAGGGAGAAGAGATGGATTAATACCTTTCTCAAGGGTATTTGCGCGTAACTGAATGCAACAAATTCAACTGGAATTTGAACTCCGGTTTCTCGTTACGAGCCGATATCGAGTGCACCACTTCATGAAAAATGAAATAAATAACATCATTAAACAGATGTGGCAGAAAAGTTGGACCGACAACGCATATAACAAGGCTCGTGCAATCGAATCGATTCACGGCGAGTGGAGGCAGAAGTAGTATCATCTCAGATGCACACAGGCCACATATACCTCACCCATTCATAATTGCTGAAATATGAAGATCAAACAACATGTATAGCATGCCAAGCTGCACTCACGAAGAAAAACATCTATCTAAACATATTTATAAATGGAACTTTGTGTGTGTGTGTGTGTATCCGTTACCTATAGACTCCGAAACGGCTGAACCGATTTTCTTAAATTTACATAGTTGTACTATAAGCGTCTGCGAGTGTTCTTAGCTAGGTTTTGTGTCGCGGTACCCCCGATAAATATCGAAAGTCGATAATCGAAAAAATCGGGTTATAGAAGGAGTGGTCCGATTTTAATCAAATTTGATACACTCATAGACAAAGACATAAGAAACGATATTCAGAAGTTTCAAGATTACAGTTATTACAATAGTGCAGAAAATCTATAATATATATATATATATATATATATATATATATAAAGCAAGATGTTTGTATGTGCGTCTGTTTATCTGCCTGTATGCCTGTATTTTTTCAGCCCTTTTATTTTAGTTTTGGCTTCAGATTTGGCTCTAAGTAGGTATAATTGTAGTTCTTAGTCTCAGCCATGAGACCATTTACTCAGAGGACTTATTTAGCCTTCAAAATTCAGTTTACGATGAAAAAAACTTATTTGATATCGATACCAGGAAATCAAAATTTGACTTACATCCATTCATTTTTCTTTCACTTTACGGTTTCGCTTTAACTGGAAACAAGTATTGCTTTTTAGTCTTTCGTGCCAACGTCCAAAGAGTCTGAGCTCCAGGACCATGGATTAGTTTTAAAGCTTTCATTACACCCGAGCAACGCTAGGCTATACTGCTAGTTTTAACTAAATGTACTTACGTAGCAACTGTTGATTTGCTACAAGAAAAGCAATAAAAGAAAACTAATTAGTACCACAAGGAAACCAACCCGAAAAAACAAGAGAATATTACAAGGAAACCAACCTGAAAATACAAGACAATATCACAAGGAAACCAACCTGAAAAAAAAAACAAGAGAATTTCACAAGGAAACCAACCTGAAAATACAAAAGAATATCACAACGAAACCAACCCGAAAAAACAAGAGAATATTACAAGAAACCAACCCGAAAAAAACAAAAGAATATCACAAGGAAACCTATCCGAAAAAACAAGAGAGTATCACAATGAAACCAACCCGAAAAAACAAGAGAATATCACAAGGAAACCAACCCGAAAAAACAAGAGAATATCACAAGGAAACCAACCCGAAAAAACAAGAGAATATCACAAGGAAACCAACCCGAAAAAACAAGAGAATATCACAAGGAAACCAACCCGAAAAAACAAGAGAATATCACAAGGAAACCAACCCGAAAAAACAAGAGAATATCACAATGAAACCAACCCGAAAAAACAAGAGAATATCACAAGGAAACCAACCCGAAAAAACAAGAGAATATCACAAGGAAACCAACCCGAAAAAACAAGAGAATATCACAAGGAAACCAACCCGAAAAAACAAGAGAATATCACAAGGAAACCAACCCGAAAAAACAAGAGAATATCACAAGGAAACCAACCCGAAAAAACAAGAGAATATCACAAGGAAACCAACCTAAAAAAGGTAGAAAATACTACAAGGAAATCAACCTGCCAATACTGGAGATTACAGCTGGGAAACCAGCCTGAAAATACTAGAGATTTCAACTAGAATATCAGCTTGTGAATACTAGAGAATACTACAAAGAAAGCCACCTGAAAAAACTAAAAAAAAAAAATTGAAACCGTCAATATATTGTCTTACTGTAATGAACTAGGTAAATGCAATGCATATTACATCTAAAACATACCCTATACGAAACATATATCTATCAAACATTTTTTGCCCTGAAAATATTAAATTATATACAAAATATCTCTAGTTCCAGGCATATAACACATCTCACAATAAGTACTGGACCTGACGTATAGATGGCGTCACTAACAAAAAAATCCATATGATTTTTATGAAGTACTGTGGAAGCTGCAATGGCCAAAATGAACAGAAACAAAGTACCTGGTCCAGATGGCATAGTGATAGAGCTGCTGACAGCCTTAGAAGAATATGGCATAGAAAAGATTACCGACATAATAAACGAAATTTATAGCAGCGGAATAATACCAGACGACCTATCCAAGTCGATATTTATAGCGCTGCCGAAGAAACCTAGTGCAAACGAGTGTGAACTACACAGAACTATCAGCTTAATGAGTCACATTACAAAACTGATTGTCAGAATCCTGATGAATAGAGCGAGAAGCAGAATCAGGCCAGAGATAGGGCAGGAACAGTGCGGGTTCGTCAAGGACACTGGAACAAGGAACGCCATATTCATGATTAGGATGCTCTCTGAAAGGACATTACAAATGAAGAAAGACTTGTACCTGTGCTTCATTGATTACGCGAAGGCATTCGACAAAATACGACACAAAGAATTGATGGAGATGCTGGGCAATCTCGACATTTTCGGCAAAGACATAAGAATAATCAAGAATCTATACTGGCAGCAAACGGCCTGCATACGACCTCAGTAGATACACAAAGATAGAAAAAGGCGTAAGACAAGGATGTGTCTTTTCACCGGATTTTTTCAACCTATACAGCGAGAATATTTTGAGGACCCTAGATGACACACCAGGATTTGTTATTGGAGGCTACAACCTGAACAACATAAGATATGCGGACGATACAGTGCTGATTGCGGACACGGAAAGGAAACTACAAAACCTCATACAGAAAGTAGCAGTGGAGAGTGACAAGAAGGGACTACAAATAAACTTTAAGAAAACTGAGTGCATGGTCATCAGCAAAAGATACAACCCAAAATGCCAAATACAGGTGGAGGATAACAGAATCAAACAAGTCCAAGAATTTAAGTACCTAGGAAGTGTTCTATTAGGAGATGGAAAGTGCGACACGGAGATCCGAAGGCAAATTGGCATGGCAAAGGACGCGTTCCAGAAGATGAGCAAAATACTAACACACAAAATCTCAATAGAAACGAAGAAAAGAGTTCTAGACTGCTACGTGATGTCAGTTCTTCAATACGGCAGTGAATGCTGGACAATATCATCGAAAATGAGGACAAAATTGGAAGCAGCCGAAATGTGGTTCTACAGAAGGATGATGCGGATATCATGGACTGAGCATGCAAGCAACGATGAGGTATTGGAAAGAATGGCAACAAAAAGGAAATTGATACTGAGCACCAGGAAGAAACAATTGAAGTTCCTGGGACACGCAATGAGGAAGGAGAGCCTGGAGAACCTGATACTGACTGGACAGATAGAAGGAAGGAGAGACAGAGGAAGGCAGCGGATAACATATTTCCAGGGCCTGATCAGGTGGATGACGGAACGGGAGTTGACAGGAGTAACGGGAGCAAACATACTAGGAGCCACAAGGGATAGAGAGACGTGGAGAACCTTGATCGCCTACGTCCTGAAGGGACAGGGCACATAGAAGAAGAAGAAGAATGGCAAGTGACAAAATTTGGGCCCAATCAGATTATTAGTTTAAAAATTACAGTTATTTGCATAAAGCTACTGTTGCAAATTTTTTAAACAATGGAAAAATCTGATTTTCGTGTGTTGATAAGGCATTGCTTTCTGATGGGAAAAATACTGTTCAAGCAAAGTAATGGCTTGATAAGTGTTATTCAGACTCTGTTTCGTCGAAAAGTGTTATTCGAGCTCCGCTCCGTCGGAAACAACGGTTAAGTGGTGGTATGTTGACTTTAAACGCTGTCGTACTGAAACAAATGATGCTGAGCGCTCAGGTCACCAAAAAATGAGCAGCTATCCCGGAACACACACACACACACACACACACACACACACACACACACACACACAAATCCACAAACCCATTTTGGCCCATAGTAAATTGAAGTTGCGCAAGATGGAAGAGCTGTTGAACATATCAGAAGACAGTGTATTCACCATTTTGCATGAACATTTGTCGATGAAAAACCTGTGTTCAAAATGGGTGCTGTGTTTGTTCAGAATCGATCAAAAACAACAACGCGTCGACGATTCAAAGCGTTTTTTGCAATTGTTTCAATGCAACAAGAAGGATTTCTTGCGTAAATATATGATAATGGATGAAACATGGGTTCATCACTCCACTTCGGAGTCAAATCGGCAGTCTACTGAGCGGACAGCAGCAGGTAAAATCAGTCCAAAGCGGCCAAAAACGCAAAGATCAGCAGGCAAGTTTTTGGCCTCCGTCTTTTGAGATGCACAAGGTATTTTGTTCATCGATTACCTTGAGAAAGGAAGAACCATCAATAGCAAATATTATATAGAAATATTGGTCCGTTTGAAGGAAGAAATCGCCAAACAACGGCCACAAATAAAGAAGAAAAAATGTGATCGTTCACTAAAACAACGCACCTTGTCATAAGTCGATCGCAACGATGGCAAAAGTACTTGAATTCCACTTCGAATTGCTTCCACATCTACCCTATTCTCCAGATCTGCCCGCCCCCAGCAACTACTGGTGCTTTGCAGACTTCAAACGAATGCCCCGAGGAACGATATTTGGCTCCAATGAAGAATTAATATATCGTAAACTGAGGCGTATTTTGAGACCAGACAAATCGTTCTAGAAAATACATCGAATTGTTATAGAGGTTGGAATCAGTGTACCACCTTAGAAAGAGACTATGTTAATGAATAAAGTCGAATTTTGCCTAAAAATTGTTTTATTAGTTAGGCCCTGGATTTATTGTGTGATGTGTCAATTGTGTTTAAAATATTTAGATTTCAGCGATAAATAAACCATGGCGTTTCATATGTGACTAAATAAATTCAACCAGTCAATCAACCAGCCAACTATGTGCACTTACTTTTATAGATACGACTATAACCTTCATATTCTATATGTTTGTCGGCTCCCAGGCGGGGTGCTGATATATAACTTATATAACTTTACACATCTGATGCTTTATTTCTGGCTCTGACGATAAACTACATTCTGCAGCAAGGCCTTTGATCGGAATACTGAGGTTTGGAGAAGCGTGAAACAACCCCACATTGCTGGTGATTCCAGGTTCATTCTGATCTGGGGTGGGAGCACCAATTAGAGACCCCTGCTATGAACACACCCCTAAAAAACCCTTATGAAAGAATAAAATTACCAACAGTACATTTTATAGTAAAATGACAGACAAATCATTTTATATGTAGTTAAAAGTATATTGACATTTGCGTTTAGAATTTATTTAGTTAAAGCCATAAAATAATGCTCAACATATTTAGATTTTGGCGTTAAATAACCCACATAAGTTTTGATATGCCGCTTAACAAAATCAATCAAATAACTATAGATATTTAAAGCAAAATGACCAACTATATATTTTTGCAGTTGAAAGCATATTGACATTAGCGTTTAAAATTTATTTAGTTGAAGCCATAAAATTACGTTCAAAATATTTAGATTTTGACATTAAATAACCCACATAGATTTTGATATGCCGCTTAACAAAATCAACTAACAATACATATTTAAAGCAAAATGTCTAAAAATACATTTTTGTAATTGAAAGCATATTTACGTTTGCGTTCAAAATTTATTTAGTTGAAGCCATAAAATTACGTTCAACGTAATTAAATTTTGACATTAAATAACCCACATAGGTTTTGATATGCTGTTTAACAAATTTCAACCAAATAATAAGTATTTAAAGCAAAATTACCAACAATACATTTTTTATAGCTGAAAGCATATTGACATTTGCGTTCAGAATTTGTTTAGTTGAAGCCATAAAATTACGTTCTAAATATTTAGATTTTGACATTAAATAACCCATATAGATTTTGATATGCCGCTTAACAAAATCAAGGAAATAACAATACATATTTAAAGCAAAATGACCAACAATACATTTTTTTAGATTTCGGCATTAAATAACCCATAGAGTTGTTGATATGCAGCGAAACGAAATCAACCATTGGAGTAGATAGACTTTAATTGGAGTAGATAGACTAAACTATCGCCCGGTTCACACTCCACCCACGTCTATTGAACAGGTGTAGAGGCTCATCCCTTGTTCCCTGTTTAGGATGTGGTTTCTCTCTTCTAATCTTTTCACTCTTACGTAGCCCCCGGCACATCAGTGGCGTTACCGCCTTGCTCGGGGTGATATGATTAAAAAAAAAATTGTGAAAGAACTCTTTCATGACATTAATCCATATAATATTCTACAATTTTTAAGGAAGACAAACTGTATTTCAAAATATAATTTCAGCAAAACTTTATCGTAAAACCCGGATATTAGCCCAATTAGTAATTATGTTCACACAAACATTTATAAGCACGAAAGCTGAGTAACATCCACCATGTATTCTGTTGTGAAAGCAGAAAAACATACTCAAGAAAACTAAAGCTCGTCATCAAATTATCCATAAAGGTGTTAATATGCCGTTAAATAAACAAATGAATAAATCAACAAATCCCTGATGCCTACCCTTTCGTCTACTTCTTCTTCTTCTTCTATGTGCCCTGTCCTTTTAGGACGTAGACGATCATGGCTTTCCACGTCTCCTTATCCCTGGTGGCACTTAGCACGCTTTCTCCTGTTACATCACGCAACCCCCGTTCTGCCATCCACCTGCTCAGGCCAGTCAAGTACGATACACGCTGTTTTCCCCTGTCTCTTTTCCCCGTTAATATCAGGTTCTCCAAGCCATCTTTCCTCATTGCATGTCCTAGGAACTTTCGCTGTCTCTTCCTGATGCTCAGTATTAATTTCCTTTTCGTTTCCATTCTTTCCAGAACTTCATGACTCACATGATCGATCCATGATATCCACAGCATCCTTCTGTAGAACCACATTTCAGCTACTTCAAGTTTTTCCTTCATCTTCGATGATATTGTCCAGCATTCAATGCCATATTGAAGAACTGACATCACATAGCAATCTCGTACTCTTTTGTTGTTTCTAGCGAAATTTTCCTGTCTCTTAATCCTTTACTCAGCTTCTTGAACGCGTCCTTTGCCATGCCAATCGGATCTCCGTGTCGCACTTTCCGTCTTCTGTTAGAACACTTCCCAGGTATTTAAATTTTTGTACCTGCTTGATTTTAGTATCCGCCCATCTGTATTTGGCATTTTGGGTTGCTCTTTTTGCTGATGACCATGCATTCGGTTTTCTTGCAGTTTATTTCGAGTTCTTTCTTGTCACTCTCTTCAGCTACCGTCTGTAGGAGGTATTGTAGTTTCCTTTCCATGTCTGCTATCAGCACTGTATCATCTGCGTACCTTATGTTGTTCAAATTGTGGCCTCCGATGACGAATCCTGGCATCACATCTAAGGTCCTCAGAATAGTCTCGCTGTACAAGTTAAATAGATCCGGTAAAAAGACACATCCTTGTCTTACGCCCCTTTCTATCTTTGTATATCTGCTGAATTCGTTCTACTCGTTCAGCCATATTAAATATTTGGTGGGCTCATTATTTGCTTTTTGTTCGATTATTAAATACTCTTTTTTTCTTTGTATTTCTTATTTATATTTGGGCTATTTCCTTATTTTTGTTGTCCTAAATATTTTGAACATCAACCATAATAAACCTACCCAACAACAAACACGAAATAACTTTTTTTTTAATCGTTTCACACTATGCAAGACGGTACCGCCACTGATGCGCAGGGGGCTACATAAGAGTAAAAGATTAGATAGGAGGAGAGTAAAGAGAAAGACGGACCAGCTACAGTGGGTGTCAGAGAAGAGAGCAAGAGAAGGATGGGAATACAGGTGTGATGACAGTTGCAAAGGTAGAGAGAAAGGAAAAGATATACAGGGTGATGTAGAAAGAACTAGAGACAAGTGGTTAAGAGATGGGTATTGACATTGCATTTAAATTCTTGGAGGTTGTAGCCTTCATGAATGCGAGTATACAGAGAGAGTTTCACAGGCGGAAAGTGCGAGAAAAGAAGCTGTTGGAGTAGAATTGTTGCCTGCATTTGGTTGATCTAACTGTAAAAGGGTGGGACCTTGTTACCAGTCTGGTTGCCCGTGTAAATTCTTGTGGAGGGTATACCAGTGACCTAAGTTGGTCAGAGCAGAAACCATGAAAATATTTATAGAAGAGACAGGGAAAAGCCACATAGGTACCGCTAAGTCGGCACCTATCATCTTACTGATTTTTTCTTTGGAGCCTGTCAAGAACACTGAGATGAATAGCGGGGCGCCTCTTTTATGACATTACCAACACATTTTATCTGCAGTTAAAGGTTTACGATTGCGTTCAAATATATATTTAGCTGAAGCCATAAAATTATGCTTAAAATAGTTTTTGGCATTAAATAGCCCATAGAGGTGTTGATATGCCGTTAAAGAAAATTAACTAACCAAAACTACGTATTTAAATAAAAATGACCAAGAATACATTTTATCTATAGCAGAAAGCAGACAATTGCGTTCAAAATATATTTAGTTGAAGCCATATTGAGTACAAAATATTTAGATTTCGGCATTAAATAACCCATATAAGTGTTGATATGCTGCTAAACAATATCAACCAACTTTCTGTGCAGGTCAAGTGACAGCAAGTTACCTTAATTCTAGAGTACTTTTAATGTTTATTATTATTATTATAATTTTTTTTGTTTTTTTTTATTTAATATCTCTTTCAAACATGTGCAAATTTGCGTACAATTATTTTTGTATGTGTCTGTGTGTGTGTCTGTGTGTGTGCGTCTGTGTGTGTATGTTGGTGAATGTTTGTCTGTGTGTTTGCTGATGTATATCATATGTAAGTATATTTAGAGATATATTTTCGATGTGTGTTGATGTGTTTTCCATTGATGGAAAAAACATTCATTTCAATCTGTTTCAACCTGATCCGTCATTGCTTCTATGTGAGTCGATTTTTTACGCGTATCAAAATGATCCTGTCGCGTGGAAACACCGAGTAACGTTTTCTTTTTATTTTTTAATTCCCTATTTTTTCATTTTCATTCACTTTCATTCTTTCCTTAATTCCCAAACTTTTGCATTTCTAATTTTCATTCTTCTTTTTCTTCTTCTTTTCGTTTCTTTTCTTTTTTTTTTTAATTCTTCTTCGATTCTCATTTTTTTTATTCTCCTTTCCGTCTACTTCTTCTTCTTTATTCTATTCTTCTCTCTTTCTTTTTGCTATAGTCTTTCGTCCGCAGTTTCTTTTTTGTAATTTCTTCTTCTTTATTTTCTTTATTCGATTCTTTTCACTATCCTTTTGCTTCTTCTTCTTTTTCTTCTTTATGTTATCCTTCTCCCTCTCCTTCTTTTTCTTCTTTATTCTATTCTTCTTCTTCTTCTTCATTCTATTCTTCTCCCTATCCTTCTTCTTCTTCTTCTTTATTCTATTCTTCTCTCTATCCTCCTCCTTCTTCTCTTTTTTCTTCTTCTTCATTCTATTCTTCTCCCTATCCTTCTTCATTCTATTCTCCCTATCCTTCTTCATTATATTCTTCCTTCTATTCTTCTCTCTTTCCTTTTTCTTCTTCTTCATTCTATTCTTCTCCCTATCCTCCTCCTCCTTCTTCATTCTATTCTTCTCCCCATCCTTTTTCTTCTTCTTCTTCTTTATTTTCTTCTTCTTCTTCTATATTCTATTCTTCTTCTTCTTCTTTATTCTATTCTTCTCTATATGCTTCTTTTTCTTTTTCTTCTTCATTCTATTCTTCTCCCTATCTTTCTTCTTCATCTTCTTTTTCTTCTTCATTCTGTTCTTCTTCATTTTATTCTTCTCCTTATCATTTTTCTTCATCTTCTTCGTTCTATTCTTCTCCCTATTCTTCTTCTGCGTCTTCTTTCTATTCTTCTCCCTATTCTTCTCCCTATCCTTCTTCTTCTTCTTCTTCTTCATTCTATTTTTCGCCCTATCTTTGTTCTTCATTGTATTCTTCTCTCTATCCTCCTCCTCCTTCTTCTTCTTCTTCTTCTTCTTCTTCTTCTTCTTCTTCTTCTTCTTCTTATCCTCTCTCATTTTTATTGTGACTCTCTCTTTTCTTTTTCTTTCCCTCTCTGTTCTTTTATTCTTCTTTATTCTTCCTTTCTTTCTTCTTTCTCTTCTTCATTTTGTTTTCTTCTTTCTCTTTCTTTTTTTCTTTCTATCTCATTTTATTTTTCACTTTTTTCTTTCTTTCTTTTCTCCTTCAAAAGTTAAATTAAGCGACGAAGTTAAGCAACATCGATCCTAGTTAGTACCTGGATAGATGACTACTTGGGAATACGATGTACTCTAAATTTGGTTAGGCGGGTGGTGTAATGCATCATCTTCTTCTTCTGTGGTGCAGTGGATATCGACTCGGAATGACGAATCGGGGTGCCGAGTTCGAATTCCAGTTGAATTCCTTGCATTCACTTACGCACAAATACCCTTGGGAAAGGTATTAATCCGTCTCTTCCTTCCAGTTATGGGTTAAATAATAGAACAGATTGGTTCTATAGCCTTGGCTGGCAACCAATCTACCGCAGAAAGCAATGGCAACCTACTACGG
The DNA here is from genome assembly GCA_037127315.1 of Ascarosepion bandense. Lineage (NCBI taxonomy): Eukaryota > Metazoa > Mollusca > Cephalopoda > Sepiida > Sepiidae > Ascarosepion > Ascarosepion bandense. The sequence continues at coordinate 1,951,350 of JBBBDQ010001849.1, forward strand.
GATAATTTTTTGCTCAGTCAGTGATGTCTCTTTCGAGACATGATCGCCCAAAGCGCGTATCACATATGGCACTTAACTGACTGACTATTTATTTACCTTTTCTTCCGGTTCCTCTTGTATTTCTCTTTCCCTTTTTTGGTCTTTTTTTCTTTTTCTTTTCCAGTTTTCTTCATTCTTCCTTTTTCTTTCTTCTTTCTATCTCTTTTTCGTCTCTTTTTTCATTTTCTTTGACTTTTATTATTTTTCCATTTTTCCTTTTCTTATTCTTCTTCACCCTCTACATTTTTCTTCATCTGCTCTTTTTTCTTTATCTCTTCATCTTCTTCCTTTTCTTTTTTTTTCTTCATCTTCACTCTCTCCTTTTTTTCTTCTTCATCGTCTTCTCTCTTCTTTTCATCCTCATCTTCTTTTCTTCTTTTTCATCTTCATCTTCTTCTTCTTTTTCTCTTCATCTTCTTTTTCTTCTTCATCTTTTCTTCTTACTCTCTCTTTCCATCTTTCTTTTTCTAATTCATCTTCTCTTTCTTCTTTTTTTTCTTTCCTTTTTTCTTCATCTTCTTCTCCCCCTTATTTTTTCTTCATCTTCTCTTTCTTTTTTTATCTTCTCCTCCCTCTTCTTTATTTTATTTTTTATTTTTCTGTCTCTTCTTTTCATTTCTTCTTTCTATCTTACTAGTTGTTTCCTTTCTTTCTTTCCCCCTTTTTTCTTTCTTTCTTTTTTGTTTGTTTGTTTGTTTCTTTCTTTCTTTCTCAATTTTTTCATTCTCTTTTAATTTATTTTCTCCTTTCTATCTAAACACTTCTTTTTCTTCTTCTTCACCGTTTATCTTTTTAATTTTTATAATTTTTTAATTTTTTATTCCTAATTTCTTTTTTCTTTTTTCTTTTTGTCATTTTTTTATTTTCCCATTTATTCTTAGTTTCTTCGTCATCTTCTCCCTCTCCTTTTTTCTTCTTCTTCATCTTATTCTCTCCTTTTCTTCTTCATCTTCTCCTCTTTCTTCTTTATTTTACTTGCTTTTTATTTTTTCGTCTCTTTTCATTTCTTCTTTCTATCTTACTAGTTGTTTCTGTCTTTTTTCCCAACTTTTTTCATTCTCTTTTAATTTCTTTTTTCCTTTCTATCTAAACACTTCTTCTTCTTCACCTCTTATTTTTTTAATTTTTTCCCCCTAATTTCTTCTTTATTTATTTATTTATTTTTTTGTCATTTTTTATTTTTTCCATTTTTTATTGTTTTCTTTTTCTTTCCTTCTTCTATTTGCCCCTTCTTCATTTTTCTTGTTAAATTATTTTTCGGTTTATTTTTTTTCTGTTCTTGCTCTTTTTCTTTTTTCTCACTTCTTTCCATGCCTCCTCCTCCTCCTCCTCCTCCTCTTTCTTCTTCTTTCATTTTTTTCGATATTTTTCTTTTCTTTTTTACTTGCTTTCATTTTTCCGTCTCTCTTCATTTTTTCTTCTTATCTTTGTTTTTAACTCTTGTTTTTTTTTTCTTTATTTTCCACTTTTTCTTTCACTTTTAAATTTCTTTTCTCCTTTCTATCTCTCCATTCATTCATTCTTTTCTTCACCTCCTGTACTTTTTTATTTTGCTATTTTTATTGCTCTTGCCTGTTTCTTTCTTTCGTTCGTTCGTTCTATTTTCCTCGTTGTCATTCTTTTATTTTTCATTTTTTTCCGTTTATTCTTTCTTTCTTTTATCTTCTTCTTTGCCTCTTGTTTAGTTTTCCTGATTCCATTTATTTTTTCTTTCTTCTGTCATTCCTCATTCGTCTTCTCTTCACACTTCTTGTTTACCTCCTGTTTTTTCTTCATCTCTTCATCAACATTTTTTTCCTCGCCGCTGTCTGCTGTATTTACTCACATTACCTCGCAAACGCTTCTGTTGAGAAATAAAGAAAGAACAGACGAGAGGAGAAGGGTTTTAGTTTCAGCTTCCCGCCAGAACTTCACTCTGTTCTTTCTTTCTTTCTTTTTTTCTTTCTTTCACTTTCTCTCCATCGCAAACCGTTGCAAAAGTAAACGCCCACCATTCTCTTGTTGTGTTCACAGAGAAACGCGGACCTCAGCCGGCAGCTAATTCGCGTAGCCAGGCATCGAATGGCCACCATTTCTCGAGAGGAAGTCACGCACGGAGCTCAGTGTTGGTCGTCGGTGTCGCCCAGCTGAGAAGCCACTGCTATCTTTTACACTCGTCCATCAACGTACGTCCCCTCTTCGTCAGAGACGTACAAACCACCGCCACCGTGAAACATTAGGTCTGCAGGCGGATTCGTTTTTTTTTTTTTTTCCAAAACCCCGAAACTGACTACCTCTCTTCAGGCTGAAGAATATTTCAATGGACAACGTGGCGATGTTCCGTCTACTTGCGACGGCATTACTTATTATAGGATCAGGAAAATCGATGCAGGAACTTCTAACAGGTAAGACATATTAAAGTTTCTTTAAAAATATTAATTTAAAATCCGTATTTTTTTTTTTTTTTTTTTTTTTGTTTAAATATCGGTGTCTGTTTTTGTTTTTTATCGCGTTAGGTTTAAGTCGTTAGGTACTTCATAAAGGATCTGTGATTTTACAAATCAAAACAAAACAACAAATTTTTCAAACAGAATCTAAACACAACTCCGCATTATGTTACAGCCAACAATTTCTGATGAAGGTAAATAAGTATCGAAACTTTAAATTTATATACGATTATAAATATTTATAATTTAATGCTTTCCCTGCTTGTTCCTTTAATTGAATTAATATTAGTCGGATTTAATCCATATTTGGAACTCAGTTTATAAGGTTCGACTCGGGCACCTTACGACTGAGTAGCGAGTTCGATCATCAGTGGGTGCTCCAATAATTCGGCCTTGTGCCACATCTAAGCTACGCTTCGTAAATTACTATACCTGGACACCTCGAGGTAGTGCAATTGTTAGCAAGCTTGTGTTGCTAGAATCATTAGTACTGAGTTCAATCTTCACTGGGTGCTCCATACCTTCGGCCTTGTGACACATCTAAGCTGCGCATTTTATGGGCACTCCGACGATTCTGCATTATTCTGATGAAGGTAAATAAGTATCGAAACTTTGAATTTATATACGATTATAAAGATTTAATGCTTTCCCTCCTTGTTCCTTAATCGAATTATTTTCAATCGGATTTTTAATCCATATTTATAAAGTTCGACTCGGGCACTTCATGGTTAATGAGCTTGTCTTGCTAGATCAGTTCCAACTGAGTAGAGAGTTCGATCCTCATTAGATGCTCCAATAATTCGGCCTTGTGCCACATCTAAGCTACGCTTCGTAAATTACTATACTTGGGCACCACGAGATGGTGCAATGGTTAGCAAGCTTGACTTGCTAGAATCATCAGAATTGAGTAGTAAGTTCGATACTCACTGGGTGCTCCACATTTTCGGCCTTGTGCCACATCTAAGCTACGCATTTTATGGGCACTACGACGAGGTGTAATGGTTAGCCAACTTGTCTTGCTAGATTAATTACGACTGAGTAGTGTGTTCGATTCTCACTGGGTGCCCCACATTTTAGGAACTAACGCTGAAGCAGTATTCAAAGCTATATATTCATGTTTCGAAATGTGACATGTATTTCGTCGTCTTTTCTATGCGCCCTGTTCCTTCAGGTCGTTGGCGAACATGGCTGTCCACAACTTCCTGTCCTTTGAAGATACAAAACTGCTTTTTATCTGTTTAATTTCAAATAATATTTGCCGATCTCGTGGTGGTGGTGGTGGTGGGGTAACTCATCATACGTTACAACTTCACTGCGCACTCCATACTTATAGCCTTGTGCCAGATTTGAGTAAGCTTAATGCATATATGTAGGGCATAGTTTAAATATATATGAATTTTGAAATGTGCGCAGCATATATATTTCTAACTTTATTAACTGGAAGTACACATTAAGCATATATGACGATTTTCTAAGCACAGCTTAGATGTGGCACAAGGCCGAAAGTATGAGACACCCAGTGAGGATCGAACTCACTACTCAACTGTAATGATTCGAGCGAGACAAGCGAGGTGCCCCATATTAAGCACATGTATGTATGTTTGTCAGCGCCCTACGTAAAAATCGACATTGTGTCACATCCTGCCTTAGTGAAAAAGCCTGATATATATTGAGAAACCTGTTTTGTTTTTGTTTTTTTGTTTTTTTTTAAGTGAGAAAGATTTTTGAATTTCGTCCGAAAGAAGTGCAGGTTGCCCAGTCAATAAATGTCAAATGTTTCCTTGTACGGAAATTGTTAATATTACCATTAGGGCTGATTTAGTGAGTTCAATCTTCACTCGTCGCCCCATAACACCAGCCTTGTGCTACATCTAAACTATTAAAAAAAAAAAACACCATTACTGTTACCATGGATGTGTGTTGTGGTGCAATGGTTATCGCCTCGGAACGAGAAATCGAGGAACCGAGTTCGAATTCCAGTTGAATTCCTTGCATTCACTTACGCGCAAATACCCTTGGGAAAGGTATTAATCCGTCTCTTTCCTCCAGTTATGGGTTAAATAACAGGACAGATTGGGTTCTATAGCCTTGGTCGGCAACCAGTCTACCGCAGAAAGCAATGGCAACCTACTACGGGATAATCTTCTGCCCAGTCAGTCATGTCTCTTTCGAGACATGATCGCTAAGCGTGTACCGCGAATGGCACTTAACTGACTGACTGTTACCATATTTACAGCTAGTAAATAACATCTCAACTTGTTATTTACGCACGGCAGATATGTTATATATACTTACTAATCGCAAGTATATAAACACACACACACACACACACACACACGTGCTTGCACGCACATATATATTTATTTATTTGGGCAGCAATCTTTCATTTAAACAGGTTTCGTTAAAAACGACCGACAAAAAGATTTTATTTAGTTTTTGATTTAATTTTTTCAGTATTCTTACATGTTTACTTTTTGATGAAAACAAGAATTGTAAAAATGTTCCATGGTTTTAGACTTTCCAAGCGATTTCAACCTCTTAACAGGCCATTTTCAAAGTTTTTATTTTTCCGGTTTTATTATGTTCTTATGTTTGACTATAATTTATATATATATATATATATATATATATATATATACGGACATACATACATATACATACATATATATATATATATATATATATATACGGACATACAATATATATATATATATATATATATATATATATATACGGACATATATATATATATATATATATATATATATATATATACGTACATACATATATATATATATATATACGTACATACATACATACATACATACATATATATATATATACGTACATATATATATATACGTACATACATATATATATATATACGTACATGCATATATATATATATATATACGTACATATATATATATATATATATATATATATATATATATACGTACATACATCTATATGTATATATATACGTACATATATATATATATATATATATACGTACATACATATATATAAAAATAAAAATATATATTTATATATATATATATATATATACGTACATATATATATATATATATATATATATATATACGTAAAGAAAACGCCCAAAAATTTATATCGATATGCGTTTAAGATTTCGGCAACATATATATTAATGTATCTACTATTGGGATTCTTATATCACGACATTGGAAAATAAAAAAAATAATCCAGACTCCTAGGTAAAACAGGTGGGATATATATATATATATATATATATATATATATATATATATATATACAACAGTCGTTATTATAATAAAGAGGATATATCATCCCTTGTTCCCTGTTTAGGATATGGTTTCCGGCTTTCTCTTTTACAATCTTTTCACTTTCATTTTTATATTTTTTTTCAATTGGAGTAGATAGACTGAACTATCGCCCGGTTCACGCTCCACCCACGTCTATTGAACAGGTGTAGAGGCTCATCCCTTTTTCCCCGTTTAGGATGTGGTTTCCGGCTTTCTCTTTTCCAATCTATTCACTCTTACGTAGCCCCCTGAACACCAGTGGCCTTACCGTCTTGCTTGGGGTGATGTGATTAAAAAAAAAATTATTCTTCACAACTTGACATGATTATTGTAAAAAATAAAATAATAATGCACTATTAAAAAGCGAACACGCGGCAAGAGCTTTCGTAACTGGTAGTAAAGTTTAATCAGTCATTTAAGTACCATCCCTGATACACGCTTGGGAGATCATGTCTCTTGTGAGACATGACTAACGAGGCAGAAGATTTTCCTGCAGTAGGTTGCCATTACTTTCTGCGGTAGACTCGTTGCCATCCAAGGCTATAGAACACAATCTGTCCTGTTATTTAACCTATAGCTGGAGGGAAGAAACGGATTAATACTTTTTCAAGGGTATTTGCGCATAAGTGAATGCAAGAAATTTAACTGGAATTCGAACTCGGCTCTCCGATTTCTCGTTCAAAGTCGATATCCACTGCACCTCAACGCACACTAACGTAACTGGTAGTGAAGAGAATGAACTGAGCCGACACTGCTTCACTCTTCATAAGTAGGGAAATGTGTGTGTGTGTGTGTGTGTGTGTGTGTGTATATATATATATATATATACGCACGCACACGCACAGACACACACACACACATATATATATATATATATATATATATATGTGTGTGTGTGTGTGTGTGTGTGTGTGTGTGTGTGTGTGTGTTTACATAATGACGTATGTACTTCGCAACTGACGTACAGGCACAAACACGCACACTGCGATTTACTAGGCGTTGGTTAGATGTGGCACAAGGCCGAAAGTATAGAGCTCCCAGTAAGAATTGAACTCACTAGTCAGTCGTCGTTTGTTCTTGCGAGACAAGCTTGCTAACAATTACACTACGTCGAAAGGCCAAGTTATAGTAATTTGCTAAGCATGGCTTAGATGTAGTTCAAGGCCGAATGTATGAAGCACCCAGTGAGGTTGGAACTCACGACTCGGTCGTAATTGAACTAGCGGGACAAGCTTGCTAACCAATACACCACGCCAAAATACCCAACTTCATATAATGAGTTCCCAATATGGATTAAATCCGACAGAAAATAATCCGATTAAATAAGGAAGTAGTAAGGAATGCTTTATAAATCATGCAAACTGTTATGGAACCAATCCTTTTTGGACTATAATGAACTCCTCCTATTATTATGAAGACTGGGAGAATATGCCTCTTGGGGTGGAGTTTTCTCGCCACAACCCGAGATCAGTTTAAGACCGGTTTTGAACCTATCCACGGTGGTGGATAGGTAATGTTTGACCAGTACCTGGGTGTACGCGCTCAGGCTTCCCACGTTAAAAAAGACCTTGTGTCACATCTCTCAAGTGGGGGAGAAGGGTAAATAATGGAGTTTTCTCGCCACAACCCAAGATCAGTTTATGACCGGTTTTGAACCTATCCACCGTGGTGGATAGGTAATGTTTGACCAGTACCTGGGTGTACGCGCTCAGGCTTCCCACGTTAAAAAAGACCTTGTGTCACATCTCTCTCAAGTGGAGGAGAAGGGTAAATAATGGAGTTGAGTTGAGTGGAGTTGTCTCGCCAGAAGCCGAGATCAGTTTAAGACCGGTTTTGAACCTATCCACCGCGGTGGATAGGTAATGTTTGACCAGTACCTGGGTGTACGCGCTTAGGTTCCCCACGTTAAAAAGACCTTGTGTCACATCTCTCTCAAGTGGAGGAGAAGGGTAAATATTGGAGTTGAATTGAGTAACCCCGGCAGTCCGACTGATGTGTAACACCCTTTGTATTTGTTCTCCTCATAAATATATATGTTTCACTGATACCCTAGTTTGTGTTTTTCTTCCGGAACTATCCTTGGTCCGCGACACAAACCTTTGCACCCCTTCGAAGTGCCCACTCACCACATAACACAAAAGTTGGTATATAGTAAGTATTATACTGGTAATCAGTCAGTTAAGTGCCGTACGTGATACACGCTTTGGGCGATCATGTCTCGAAAGAGACATGACTGACTGGGCAGAGGATTATCCCGCAATAGGTTGCCATTGCTTTCTGCGATAGATTGGTTGCCAGCCAAGGCTATAGGATCCAATCTGTCCTATTATTTAACCCATAACTGGAGGGAAGTGATGGATTAATACCTTTCCCAAGGGTATTTGCGCGTAAGTGAATGCAAGGAATTCGAACTCGACCCGATAATATTAGTAATACAAGTATTGGCAATACCATTTCTCGTTCCGAGTCGAGACCCACGACTCGGAACGAGAAATGGTATTGCCAATACTGGTATTACTAATATTATAATAGAGTTTCTAGAATTTCACAAGAATGCCTTTCACTTCATTAAAATCATATTTAATATTTTTATTTTCATAATTTGTATTATAATAAAAATAAATTTATTATATATTTTGTTTTAGAACACGCAATAATCAATAATGTTTTGCAGAGAAGAGTGCATGAATAGGGGGTTGCACACCGTTTGAACCTTTGACGGATAGATATGTTTATAACTGACTAGCAGTATAGTCCGGCGTTGCTCGAGTGTTATGAAAGCTTTAAAACTAATCCATGGTCCTGGAGCTCAGACTCTTTGGACGTTGGCACGAGGAAGAAAATGCAATAGTTGTTTCCAGTTAAAGCGAAACCGTAGGTATCGATTTCCGATATCGGAGAAAATGAGTCGTCTGAGAAGATCTACTAATATTTAAGTCTAAAAACTATAATTTTACCAAGTTAGAGCAAATTCTGCAGCAAGAACCACGATAAAAGGGCTGAAATCCTGATCTTGATCAAACCTCATTGGATATCGGGGTATCGAGTTCCAATATCGGGGAGAAATTGGAAAAAATAAGTCGCATATAACCTGACCAGAAGCCTAAAGAATATTTGTGTGAAGTTTGGTGAGAATCGGATAAAAATTGTGGATTTGTATAAAGGACATACAGACAGTTAAACAGGCACACACACAAACATCTTGCCTTATATATATATATATATATATATATATATATATATATATATATATATACATTATCGATTTTCTGCACTATTGTAAGAACTGCAACCTTGAAACTTCGGAATTTCGTTTCTTATGTCTTTGTCTATGAGTGTATCAAATTTGATTAAAATCGGACCACTCCTTCTATAGCCCGATTTTTTCGATTATCGACTTTCGATATTTATCGGGGGTACCTCGACACAAAACCTAGCTAAGAACTCTCGCAGTTGCTTATAGTACAACTGTGTAAATTTTCAAGAAAATCCGTTCAGCCGTTTCGGAGTCTATAGGTAACGGACACACACACACACACACACACACACACACACACACACACACACACACAAAGTTCCATTTATAAATAAGTTTAGATATGTCCATTATTGATGTTTGCATGTAATTAATACAAAAGTTGTTTTTTTTACGCACGTTCATTATTACTTTGTATGCATTTTGGAGCCTATCTATCTCACTATATATATATACTGTAATGTGCAACAGTATTAGGATAAGAACTATTTTATCTTTTATGAGGCATCAAAATAATTGCGACAATTTACCAATCGCACCTAGTATATATACTGTACTGTGCAACAGTATTAGGATAAGAACTATTTCATCTTTTATGAGGCATATTGACAGAAAATAAACAATTTAATTAAAGTAATTTTATTTGATTTACTCAACAAAAGCTTTAACAAAAAAAATACTTGTTACAAAATAAATTTAATATTTAGTATAATAGCCTTTTGCTTTGATCACAGCCTTCATTATGTCAGGCATTGACATCACAAGCTTCTTCAATGTATCTAATGGTATCTCCTGCCAAGCAGCTTGTATTAGTTTCCAAAGTGTGTCTTGCGATGTAACATTAGATTTATCAATTCGAGAGGGGGGAATAAGAAATAAGTCAGTCATATCCAAGGATAATAGAATAATGAGTAGTTTTAAAATAACTTCTTTAATAGAAAATAGGAAACATTAAATGTAACTTCTTTTTAATACATTTTTTTTTACACCTAGTTTAAATAATCAATATTTATTAGCAACTTTCTTGGCTTTTCACCCTGTATTTGAATTTCAGTGAGGTTTTTAGGAAAATCACTCCTGTCCTAATACGTTTTGTACACTACCGGTAGTGTGCAAAAATGTTAGGACAGTCAGTCAGTTAAGTGCCATGCGCAATACACGCTTGGGCGATCATGTCTCGAAAGAAACATGACTAACTGGGCAGAAGATTATCTCACAGTAGGTTACCATTGCTTTCTGCGATAGATTGGTTGCCGACCAAGGCTATAGAACCCAATCTGTCCTATTATTTAACCCATAACTGGAGGGAAGAGACGGATAAATACCTTTCCCAAGGGTATTTGCGCGTAAGTGAATGCAAGGAATTCAACTGGAATTCGAACTCGGTTCCCCGATTTCTCGTTCCGAGCCGTTATCCACTGCGCCACAACGCAGGCGTGATTTTAAACTTTATTTTGATGCCTCATAAATGATAAAATAGTTTTTGTCCTAATACTTTTGCACAGGACTATATATATATATATATAGTATATATAGTACTTCTGCTATATGCGTGACTCTTCAGAAATGAATTGAGTTCTTTCGGTGACTGGCGTGTATATACACTGCTTATATACAACACGTTAAAATTTCCTTTCTCTGATTCCATGCGTCGATGGCTTAGGGAGTAGCGACTCCGACTGACACCAAATTGGTCGATTTTCGATCCCGGCCAGAAGCAAGTGGATACGTCTAGCCACACTGATGAGCTGTGATACAGCGAAACAGGCTTGTATGTGGATGACTAATATATATATATATATATATATATATAATTTCTTCATTTGTAAACGAGTTATTACGTGACTTAATTGGGATCAACAAAAGACACGTTAAGACCAGATGGTTAAATCACAGGTCTACATTTAAAATAGAAAACTTAAATAATTGTCCAAAATTTGGTAGCCACGTGTGAAATTGAAATTAAAATATGGAAAAGACCCAGGCATAACGTGGAGTATAGTGAAAAAAGCCAAGTCTTACAACGGTGGCAAAATCTGTAGACTGTGCCAGGAAGAAAAGTTAGCGATTAAGCTATTCCCAAACAAAAATGATTTACTGACAATTTAATGCCTTTTTTGTAGAACGATTTGTCTTTGGCCTCAAAATACGCCTCAGTTTCCGATATCACTTCTTCATTGGAGCCAAATCTCTTTTCCTCTTTTGAGGTCTGCAAACAGCCAGTAGTCGCTGGGGACCAGATCTGGAGAATAGGGTAGAAGCTGAAGCAATATGAAGTGCAATTCATGTAGTTTTAACATCGTTGCGATCAACTTGTAAAACGGTGCGTTGTCTTGATGAAGGATCATCTTTCTTCTATATTTGTGACCGTTTGTTGGTAATTTCTTTATTCAAACGCACTAATAATGCTGTATAATATTCGCCATTGATGACTCTTAAGATAATCGATGGACAAAGTACCTTGCGCATCCCAAAATACGGAGACCCAAATCTTGCCTGCTGATGTTTGCGTCTTTGGTCGCTTTGGACGGTTTTCACCTGCTGCTGTCCACTCAGGTGACTGCCGATTTGACTCCTGGGGGAAGTGGTGGATCCATGTTTCATCCATTGTCACATATTTGCGTAAAATCTCTTTCTTGCTGCGTTGAAACAGTCGCAAACAACGCTCTGAATCGCCGACGCGTTGTTTTTGATCGACTGTGAGCAATCGCGGCACCCACTTTTAACACAGCTTTCTCATTGACAAATGTTCATGCAAAATAGTGAATACACTGCCTTCTGATATGTTCAACTTCGTTGCTATCTCACGCAACTTCAGTTTCTGATCGACCAAAACGTTGTGGATATTTTGATGTTTTCTAGGACAGCTGAGGCGACCTGAGTGTTCAGTATCATTTGTGTCTCTCCGACCACATTTAAAACCAGCATCCCACCTTTTAACCGTTTTTTTTTTCCGACGAAACAGAGTCTGAATAACACTTATCAAGCCATTACTTTGCTTGAACAGTATTTTTCCCATCAGAAAGCAATGCTTTATCAACACACGAAATTCAGATTTTTCCATTGTTTTGAAAATTTGCAACAATAGCTTCACTTGAATAACTGTAATTTGAGAACTAATAATCCGATTGGGCCCAAATTTTGTCACGTTCTATTTTCATGAGAATAGCTGTTTATACTGTTTCTATTTGAATTAATGCCCTCATATTTGTTGATGTTATGACAACGTTTCGGTGGTTGGTTCCACCGTTATCATGATAACAATAAAGATGAGGACTACGCCCGAATATAGATAGTAAAAATAATTATCATCCCAGAAATTCAGACAAGTATTTCAATGGCTTCTGCTCTGAAAAGCTTTAGGTGACCTGACCTCATGAGTTTAACCGTGAAACTAGATTGGCAGCTAGGTCCTACCCTTTTGCTGTCAAAATAGGCAAATGCAACCACTGATTCTACTCTATCAGTTTTTTTTCTAGCACTTCCAGACTGTGGAACTCCCCTTCCCCATGTCTGCTTCCCTGATAGCTACAATCTCCAAAAATTTAAATCTAACGTCAATTACCATTTTCTATCTCTGCGACTCACACCTTTCTCTTACCCTTTCTACAACATCACCTGTACTGTTTTCTTTTCCGTCATCCCTTTCCTCTCATTGTAACCCCTGCGCACCAGTGGGAGTACTGTCTTACTTGGGAGAAAACGATTATAAAAAAATATGTATATTATAATGCGCGTATAAGTTCGTCGTTTCTGGTTAATAACATTATAAGAAAAACACTAGATTAAGAGATTAGTGAATAAAAGGTTTAATCATATGTGGTTTAATAACACAATAATAGTGAATGCCGTAGTTCAGTGCGGCAATGCGTACGACTCAACGCTACTCTTTCTGACCTACTTTGCAACTCCTGTTCCGATGAGGAAACATTCTACTCATAGTGTACGAGTTTGTGTTGCACAATTAGTGTAGAGAATGTTGGCCGTCATTCTACATAAGAGAAAAGGTTCCACATCATCTGTTTTTCAGCTTAATTTAATTCGTTTTGCTTAGTAGCATATTAACATCTCTGTAGGTTATTTAATACCGAAATCTAAATATTTTGAACATAATTTTATGCCTTTAGCTAGCACATCACTCAATAAGTCCCGGGCCCGACATATGTATGACGACAATAATAAAAAATTCATATAATTTTTATGAAGTACAAATGTTCAAATAGTACGTGACAAAATTTGAGCCCAATAGGATTATTAGTTCTCAAATTACAGTTAAGTGAAACTATTGTTGCAAATTTTCAAAACAATGAAAAATTCTGAATTCATTGAGTTGATAAAGCATTGCTGTCTTATACAGGTCCTGGGCATGATGGTAAACTTCATCCGGCAGCAAGGACTCTGATTGGGAGGTTGTAAAGAGCATGGAACCACCTCTTAATTGCTGCTGTTCTCAAGTCCACCCCAACCGTGAGATTTTAGAACAAAAATATTAAACACTATTTATAAAATATTAAACACTAAATAAGATATTAAACACTTAATATTAAACAATAAATAAGATATTAAAATATTAAACACTATTTATAAAATTGATTTATTTTCTGTTTAATTGTCTCTTGAATTTCTCTTGAATTTCTTCTGACCTGACATCTCGACTTCAGTTAATTTCACACCACCAAGATGTGGCTTCCCTCTGTCCTTTCTATAAATATTTTCATATCCAGTTGTTCTAATGAGCTCTTCTCCTTGGTAACCTCAACCGCGTGAATTTAACCGTGGCAACAAAATCTCACCATTTTACATTTAAAATAGCCAGAGGTAACCGCAAGTTTCTTTTCTCGCCTGTGGAAATCTCTTTCGATTTCTTGCTTCCTTGCCAATTACGATCTTTAAAAATTTAAATCCCACGCCAGTCGCTATTTTCTGTATTCGTGAAACCCGATCTTTTATTGTCTTAACTAAAGTATTGCCATTCGATTTCACTCCTGGTTTCGGCCAAACGGCGCTGAAACACCTATTTCCGTACGATCACTGAAGTCGAACTTGGTAAGTACTGAGATGGGTAACCACTTGGAAAAAAAGACAGGGGCGGTAAACTTGGATATGCGGATCATAGATAATCGGCCGGAATCGTTAATCTGTGATAATCTCACGAAACCGTTAATCTGTGATGATCGCTCGAAATTGTTAATCTGTGACAATCACTCGAAATTGTTAATCAGTAACAATCGCATGGAATTGTTAATCTGTGACAATCGTTCGAAATTGTTAATCTGTGATAATCGCTCGGAATTGTTAATCTGTGATAATCGCTCGAAATTGTTAATCTGTGATAATCGCACGGAATTGTTAATCTGTGATAATCGCACGGAATTGTTAATCTGTGATAATCGCTCGGAATTGTTAATCTGTGATAATCGCTCGGAATTGTTAATCTGTGATAATCGCTCGGAATTGTTAATCTGTGATAATCGCTCGGAATTGTTAATCTGTGATAATCGCTCGGAATTGTTAATCTGTGATAATCACTCGGAATTTTTAATATGTGAGCCTTGTTCCAATTCCTGTTGGGTCCGTTGTATTCATTTACCCGTAAATGCTCTTGAACAAGGCATGAATCCACGTTTTCTCCTCCTTTAGCTATGGGTTAATTAGTATGATTTATATAACTTAAATATAATTATCTCAAGAAAAAGAAAAAATTCTTACAATCTAAAAATATTTTCTGACTTTAAATAAACTGCAAAGGGTTGATAAACCATAAAAAACGAATCAACCAGTCAACGAAATACTGATTAGCTACACAGGCATGTTTTTAGATTTATTTACTTTCTCGGAAATATAAATGTATAGAAACTACCGTGGCCACAAAAAGAGGGATTAATTTATATATTGATTGAAATATGGAATTGATCCCCCACTTTATATGCATATTATAATTTATTTTGGTTAATAAGCCAGAGACAATGAATCAATGAATCAATCAAAGAAATACTGATTAGCTACACAGGTATGTCTTTTAGATTTATTTATATTCTCTGGAATATAAATGCATAGAAAGTCAGGGATCATTTGATAAAATTATTGTAATATAGCATTGATCCCTCACTTTCTTGTTTTTTTCATATTCTAATGAGGCATGAATCAACCTCTTCTCTCCCCAGCTATGGATTAATCAGTAAGGCCTGTATCACAAAATCATGATTCACCCAGAAAAAAAATTTATATCCTCTAGAATATAAATGTATGGAAACTGCCGCGGCCATAATGTGAAGGATCATTTTATCAAATAGAATTGACCCCCCACTTTATATCCACATTATAATTTCTTATTAGCTTATCATATTCTAATTAGATATGAATTAGACCTTTCTTATGCAGTTATTGGTTTATAAATGGAACTTTGTCAGCGTGTGTTTCAGACTCCGAAACGGCTGAACCGATTTTCTTGAAAATTTACACAGTTGTACTATAAGCGTCTGCGAGTGTTCTTAGCTAGGTTTTGTGTCGAGGTACCCCCGATAAATAACGAAAATCGTTACTTACTAGTCTTGTATCACCAAATCATTATTATCGCCGAAAAAAATAAAAATCACAATCTAAAAATAGTTTATGGCTTTAAATAACCCGTTAAAATAAATCTTAGAAAACAGATAAATCAATCAATTGCTTTCCGTTCCTAGCTTCTGTTGGAGTTTCTGAGAGATTAAAAGAGTTTAAGATTTTAAAAAAAGACGTAGAAAACGAATCAATCATACAAACACGCTATCTTGAGCGGCTCTTGTGCTCTTAACATTAGTTTTAACAAAGATTTTATTTGCCCGAAATACCAGAAAATAAATTGAAAACAAAACAACAAAAAAAAAAAAACGAGAAAAGCAATTTAAAACACCATAACAAAAAGGAAAAAACAGATTAAAAAATGTAAGACGCAGACGTGTTAACTTTGGTCGTTAATTTCCTGTGATAAAGTAGAGAACCAGCAATCGACTTTTCTTTTTTTTTTTTTATTTCCCTTTAATGAAGTATAAACTAATTGAAAATGTTAGATTGGTTCAAATATTTCAAGAAGTTTTTTTTTCCTTTTTGACATAATCTCTAATTATTCAGCCATTTAATTTTTGCCTGGCTTTCTTTGCCGTTACGTTTCCTTTCTGCTGAATTGGATATTAACGAGAAAAAAAATGATTCTTATTTTTAACTTGATGAATTCTGATAGCAAGTTTTCGTCGTTATTTTGATCTTGTTAAAGTTAGACCAGACAGGTCCGTGGAATTTTTAAGATGACAAATTATAATGCCTAGTTTTAAACCGTGAAATTATCACGGTTTTTTATTTCTCGTAATTCATTTATTTGTTTCTTCAGATGCATATCAACTCCTCATGGGTCATTTAATGTCGAAATTTACTTTTTTTGATAGCATTCGTAATTTCTTTGACAAAAGTTGTATTGCTAGTTTTTTTATTATTTTTTTTTTTACGAAATTGTATTGCTGCTAATTTTTATATTTTAACAAGAGTGTATTACTGAAAATATTCCCTTTTTTTTTAAGTATCATTTTATATGTATTTTTTTATAATCATATCGGCCCAAGCAAGGCCACTGTTTTGCAGGAGAGTACATAGGAGGAAAGTTATAAGAAAGAGTGACAGGTTATAGGGGGTGTCAGGAAGTGGGTAAGAGAAGGATGAGAATACTGATAAGAGTGGATGGAGAAAGGAGTATGAGAGATAGAGCAATAAAATAAATATTTTAAAATTACTCTACACATCTTTGGATAATCGTGAAGGCATGTAAACTTTTAATCATTTCACCCCAAGCAAGGTCATAATGCCACCAAGACGCAAGAGGTTACTGAGAATTAAAGAGAATGAGAAGATTTTAGTGAAGAGAAAGAGCAATAAAATAAATATTTTAAAATTACTCTACACAACTTTGGATAATCGTGAAGGCATGTAAACTTCTTTTAATCATTTCACCCCAAGCAAGGTCTTAATGCCACCAAGACGCAAAAGGTTACTGAGAATTAAAGAGAATGAGAAGACTTTAGTGAAGAGAAAGAGCAATAAAATAAATATTTTAAAATTACTCTACACAACTTTGGATACTGCTGAAGACACGTGAACTTTTTAAAAATCATTTCACCCCAAGCAAGGCGATAATTCCACATGGACTCAAGAAGACGAGAACGAGAAGACTTTTAAAGGAGTCAGAAATCAATCCTAAACAACTGACAAAAACCTAGATAATACTGAAAAACAGTCAACACTCAATCCAGCTACACGTTCCCTGCTAGTTACAGTATGTTGTGCAATAGATGACCCGAATGTATTTACTAGTTGACTACTACTTGCGGACTGATTTACAATTCTGGAGGTAAATGCTGTTTAATTCTATAATCCAAACACTGAGATGTTCTACCTTTGTAGTCGCATCCAGAACTACATTTAAATTTATAAACAACAGAATTAACGTGATGTGGGGGTAAAACATCCTTGCGAATGGAAGAAAAAATTGGTCGAGTAAAATATATTACTCGAACATTAGCAGAGAAATAACAGTTGCTTATAGAAAGCGAGGCAGCCACTGGTACGCAGGGGTATACAGTGAGCGAAAAGACTGGACGCAGGAGGTATCGAAGAAGGACAAAAACATGAAATGGATTCAAAAAGGTAGAACATGGCAATTGAGGTTGCATTTAAACTTGTGGAGATTCTAGTTATCAAAAACGCAAGTAGACGGAAGGGAGTTCCACAAACGGGAAGTTCGAGAAAAAAAATTGTTACAGTAGTAGTGAAGGTTACATTTAAATATTTCATCAGCAAAAGAGTAGGACCTAAATGCCAATCTAGCAGCGCGTTTAAATTCACTGGTCGGACCATCAGGGAAAAAAAGCTCATGGGAGAAGTTGCTATGAAAATATTTGTAGAAAAGACAGAGGAAAACCACGTCAAGTCGGTGAGAAAGTGACTAAAGTTGAAATGTTAAGTCGGGATCAATTACATTTCACTCGACCAAATATGAAAAGGGTATTCAGTGCACGGGCAAAAGGAATTTATTAAAGTGCAAGACTGATTCCGACGTGACCCAACTTTCCTAGCAGTAAATGCAGGTAGAGATTCGATGTCGTTGTTCTACATCAGGTCGATTGAATAGGAGGTCGAGGAGGTGCCGTGTGTTGCTCTCCAAAAGACTAGCATCAGCCATGTTGATGGCGGTCAAGAAAGTTTCTCTATGGTGTTTAAAGAAGGGTAGTTTTGTTTTTGTTATGGTGCCCTCCTACGAGGAATGAACTCTTCCTCTTGTTATATATAAATTACCTGCGTGACTTACAGAGAAGCAGTTAACGAGGGCAGTTAACGAAAAGCAGTTAACGACAGCTACTAGTCAGGCAATAAGTAGCGTACTAATACCTTCCGACTTACTTATTTCTAGTTACTTATTATTAACACTTCCTTTGAATATCTTGTTTCTTGTTATACTAATACAGTTTGAACCTACCTACCTTCTTCCGTGTCTTACTTCCGGCACAAACCAGTCACTACAACTTTGCGTCGAAGTTTCGCCATAACTCCACAATAAATTGACGACAAAGATCCACAACAGTTTTGGAGGCATTAAAATTTACATGCCGTTTCTTGCCCCAGTTAAACATTGATTGGAAGTCTTTTCAAGAGCAGCAGTCAGGTTTACTTTATTAGCCTTGGCGGAACAGTTATTTTCCTCACCTATCCGCATAAACTGTCAGTTCCTACTCTGCAACCCTCTACCTCAAGTGGCTCTCAGTCCTTGTACAGGGTAAACCTCAGTGGAAAAAATAAGAAAAAGAAAAATGATATGCTGTCAAAGTGAGCATGCGTAATATTACCCCGGAAGTGTTGATAAACACTGCTACATCACCTCTCACTTCCTGCATCTCTCTCTCTCTCTCTCTCTCTCTCTCTCTCTCTCTTTGTTAACTACCTACCTATATACAAGGTGATTGAAAAGTAACTCCCTGTTTTATGCATGAGTGGACTGCAAGGAGACCTGACTTAATTCCCGTGACTTTTTTCAATTGGGGTTGGTTAAAGGAGAGGCAAATACAAGAAGTTATGCCTTCCATACCACAAGAGTTCCTGGTGAAATCAGTTGACGCGATTCCTGGGCGGCCCGAGAAGCTGGGAGAGAAATCTTGTGCCCATATCGAATTTTAAATAAAACCTCATGCTAAATGCCCCCTTTTATCTCGTACCATTTCTTGCAAAAAGTATAGTTAAATAAATATTAAATTATAAGTTTTGTAAAATGGGATGTTACTTTTCAGCCACCCAGTAGTATATATATTGCTCGGGTGTAATGAAAGCTTTACAACTAATCCATGGTCCTGGAGCTCAAACTCAGCCTAAAGAATATTTGTGTGAAGTTTGGTGAGAATCGGATAAAAATTATGGATTTGTATAAAGGACATACAGACAAACACACACAAACATCTTGCCTTTTATATATATATATATATATATATATATATATATATATATATATATATTATCGATTTTCTGCACTATTGTAAGAACTGCAACCTTGAAACTTCTGAATATCGTTTTTTATGTCTTTGTCTATGAGTGTATCAAATTTCATTAAAATCGGAACACTCTTTCTATTAACCCGATTTTTTCGATTATCGATTTTCGATATTTATCGGGGGTACCTCGACACAACACCTAGCTAGGAACACTCGCAGACGCTTATAGTACAACTGTGTAAATTTTCAAGAAAATTGGTTCAGCCGTTTTGGAGTCTATAGGTAACGGACACAAACACACAGACACACATACACACAGACAAAGTTCCATTTATAAATCAGTTATATATATATATATAAAATTGGTCTTCCAACTGAACAAACTGGTGTTAAGACATTAGGATTATAAAAGTTTAAAAGAAACGTCAATTGCCATCTTCTATCTCCTTGGTTTCGATCTTTCTCTAATCCTTTCTTCGACATACTTTACATCTCTTTTTTTTTCTCACTGTGAAGGGACTACAAATAAACTTTAAGAAAACTGAGTGCATGGTCATCAGCAAAAGATACAACCCAAAATGCCAAATACAGGTGGGGGATAACAGAATCAAACAAGTCCAAGAATTTAAGTACCTAGGAAGTGTTCTAACAGGAGATGGAAAGTGCGACACGGAGATCCAAAGGCGAATTGGCATGGCAAAGGACGCGTTCCAGAAGATGAGCAAAATACTAACACACAGGAAACTCTCAATAGAAACGAAGAAAAGAGTGCTAGACTGCTACGTGATGTCAGTTCTTCAATACAGCAGTGAATGCTGGACAATATCATCGAAAATGAAGACAAAACTGGAAGCAGCCGAAATATGGTTCTACAGAAGGATGCTGCGGATATCATGGACTGTGCATGCAAGCAACGATGAGGTATTGGAAAGAATGGCAACAAAAAGAAAATTGATGCTGAGCATCAGGAAGAGACAACTGAAGTTCCTGGGACATGCAATGAGGAAGGAGAGCTTGGAGAACCTGATACTGACTGGTCAGATTGAAGGAAGGAGAGACAGAGGAAGGCAGCGGATAACATATTTGCAGGGTCTGATCAGGTGGATGACGGAACGGGGGTTGCCAGGAGCAACAGGAGCAAACATACTAAGAGCCATAAGGGATAGGGAGACGTGGAGAGCCATGATCGCCTACGTCCTGAAGGGACAGGGCACATAGAAGAAGAAGAAGAATCAACTGCGAACCAGTAGCAGTCCTGCCCTGCTTGGTGGGAAAGGATAAAAAAACATATTGTACCACAACAACTAATCAACGTGATAAATACTTGGAAAATACAGTCAGATTTAATTGCCATGCGTGATACACGCTTGGGCGATCATGTCATCTTCTGCCTAATCAATCAAGTTTTAAAAAAGACATGACTAACTAAACAGAAGATTTTCCGTCTTGAAAAAGAACGTTCGCTTGTACAGTTGGTCAGCATCATTGTTGCCATTACTTTCTGCGGTAGACCAGTTGCCAGCCAAGGCTATAGAATCCACTCTGTCCTGTTGTTTGACTCATAGCTAGAGGGAGAAGAGATGTATTATATTATTAAGTAGTAATAAGTGGGGGATCAGTTTATTACTTGATAATAATATAAACCTGATCCCCCACTTTGCTTTATTATTGTTGTTGATCTTCGTCTCTAATTTGTTGTGGAGTTGTTGTGGTGAAACTTCACCGCAAAGTTGTAGTGACCGGTTTGGCCGGAAGTAAGACACGGAACAGAGAAGGTAGGTTCAAAACAGTGTGTTAGTATTACAAGAACATATATACAAAATAAGTGTTAATAAAAAGTAAATAGAAATAAGTATGTCCGACGGTACAATTACGCTGCTTATTGCCTAACTAATATATGGCTTTAACTGCGTCCTCGCTGTCGTACTTAACTGCCGTAATTAACTTTCTTCCGGAAGTCACGAAGGTTATGTAACAAGAGGAAGAGTCCATTTCTCGTAGAAGGGCATCATAACAATTATTAGCTTGAAGTTTATGGTTTTCAAAAATAGGATATAATTTTTCATACACATGAGTGACAGTCAGTTTGAACGATAATGCCTCAAGTTAGGACCACCACTAGTGCGCAGGGGGTTTACAGTGATAGAAAAGACTGGACACAGGGGTATTGAAGAAGAGATAAAAGATGAACGTTATTCAATAGGATAGAAGATGGCGATTGACGTTGCATTTAATTTTTGGAGATTGTAGCTATCAGGAAAAAGAAAAGACTGGGTACAGAGGGAATTGAGGAAAGGATAAAAGATTAACGGGATTAAAAAAGACAGAAGATAGTAATTGACGTTGCATTTACATTTTTAGAGATTGTAGCTACCGGAAAAGATTGGGTACAGAGAGAATTGGGGAAACGATAAAACATGAAAGAGATTAAAGAAAGCAGAAGATGGCGATTGACATTGCATTTAAATTTTTGTAGATTGTAGCTATCAGAGAAGAGAAAAGACTGGGTACACAGGGAATTGAGGAAAGGATAAAAGATGAACGGGATTCAAGAAGACAGAAGATGGCAATTGACATTACATTTATATTTTTAGAGATTGTAGCTATGAGAGAAGCAAGTAAACGGAAGAGAATTCCACAGGTGATAAGTGCGAGAAAAGAAACTGTTGGAGTAGAAGTGAGGGTTATATTTCTCTATTTCAACGGTAAAAGGACGAGAACTAGACACCAATCTAATTGTACGCTTAAATTCAGAGGGAAAAATGCTCATCCGAGCAGTTGCCATAAAAATATTTGTAAAAAAGACATATGGAAGGCACATCATATCTCGTACCTACCGGTTGGTGTCGGTTATTTGCTGTACAAGGCATATAAAAAGATATTAGGGTTAGTGCCTCAATATGCGGATAATTGGTGAGACCCTATGTAATTTTGGTACATGTCACGGCACAGTGTTGCCGTGCTTTATTTACCGGTAGGTTTAAAATTTGGGCCACTGGAAGCCTATCGTGTGTTTGGGAGGTCGACCTATATGGTAGGTATAGACCAAACTCAAAATTTTAATCTCAAAATTTTGAGGTCGACTTGTACGCCGCAGTTTACAGTAGCATGTATAAATTCATGCCACTGCTAGCCTACCGTATGTTTGAAGGATCGACCTATACGGTATGTATAGGCCTAATTCATAATTTTGAGCTGAAAATCTTCAGGTCGACTTGTCCGCCGAAATTTACGGCAAGATGTATAGATCTGAGCCATTGAAAGTCTACCGTATGTTTAAAGTTTCAACCTATACGATATGTACACGCCTAACTAAAAATTCTGTGCTCAAAATCTTGAGGTCGATTTGTATCCCACAATTTATGGCAACATGTACAGATTTGGTTTCACTGGTAGGCTACTATATATTTTGAGGTGTCGACTTATAAGGTAGATATAGGACTAATTAATAATTTTGTGCTTAAACTGTTGAAGTCACTTTGTAAATCGCAATTTACGGCAATATGTATAGATTTGGGCTACTGGTAGCCAGCCGTATGTTTAAAGGGCCGACCTATACGGTAGGTAAATGCATAATTCAGTTTTTTTAGGTGAAAATATTTAAAATTTAGAATTTTTAATTTAGATGATGAATGCCAGTTTTAAAAACTGTCCAGGAATTGATTATACATTTTATTTAAATGAAACGTTAAAATCAACGTATTTGCAATGTTACAAGGTAATTTTCTAGTACATTGCTAGGTGTGGACTACACGATGCTGGAGAAACGTTACAGTAAGGTAATTTTGATAGCTGAAGTGATTTGTTATTACTCAATTGACCAGGAGGTGATTATATGTCGATCTAAGCTACATAGACAAGACCATGGCCTCTAAATTTAACATCAATATCCTCATAGTTACCAATCAAAAAGATTCGACTAAAATGTACAACGATTTTTTTAATATATTTTGCCCCAAACAAAATCCGTAAGACGCAGAGAGTTACTGAGTGTAAGTGAATGTGAGGAAAATAAAACACAATTAAGAAAAGAGAACAATAAAGAAAAAGAAATTAAGAAGACAGAAGATAACGATTGACATTGCATTTAAATTTTTCAAGGTTAAAGTTAAGTCGAAAGCAAGAAACCGGAAGAGAGTTCCACAAGTGAGAGAAGAAACTGTTAGCATAGGACTTATAATAATATGAGAAGAAGAAAACATAATTAAGGAGAGAGAAGAATAAAAGAACAGGAATTAAGAAGACAGAAGAGAACGATTGACATTGCATTTAAATTTTTGTAGATCAAATTTGGCTGAAAAGCATGAAACCAGAAGAGAGTTTCACAGGCGAGAATTGTGCGAGAAGCAAGTCTTTGCATAGGATTTAGAGTAACATCTAGCTATTTCAACTGTAAAATGACGATATCTTGCCACTAATCTAGTAATGGCCTTAAAAATTAGATATGCCAAAGTGACATGCCAATCTAGTTTTACGTTTAAAACCAGAGATCCCACCAGAATAATTACCATGAAAATATTTAAAGAAATGCACAGGTAAGCTACGCTTCTTCTTCTATGTGCCTTGTCCCTTCAGGACGTAGGCGATCATGGCCTTCCACGTTTCCCTATCCCTGGTGGCTCTGAGCACGCCTTCTCCTGTTGCACCATGCAATCCTCGTTCCGTCATCCACCTGATTAAGTCCTTCAAATATGTCATCCGTTGCTTTCCCCTGCCTCTTTTCCCCTCTATCTGGCCTGTTAGTATCATATTCTCCAAGCCCTTTTTCCTCAATGCGTGTCCCAGAAACTTCAGCTGTCTCTTCCTGATGTTCAGTATTAATTTCCTTTTTGTTTCCATCATTTTCAAGACCTCATGATTGCTCACATGCTCGATCCATGATATTCGCAGCATCCTTCTGTAGAACCACATTTTAGTTGCTTCAAGTTTTTTCTTGTTTTGTTATATTAAGTTTATAAATATATTAATGTTTAATTTAAAAATGATTTTTGTATTGTAAGAAATTAAATAGCATTTTAATTCGTTTGTGTGTCCCCCCCTCCTTAGATCACATTGTATCGCAAAAAGAATATGCATTGCTGGAAATATCCAAATAAAAACGGAATTTCTCTTTGAGAATGGACGAAATATCAAAGAAAATAGCTTCTGTTTACTGGGTATTTTATGCTTTCTCTTTTGCTGGTTACTCCTAACTAGGGGAATTGACTTTTTCTTTACAAGACTACTTCTCCGAACTTAATATTATAATATTTGTTCTTTCTTCCACCCGCTTTTATATATATATATATATATATATATATATATATATATATATGTGTGTGTGTGTGTGTGTGTGTGTGTGTGTATTCACCCATAGCAGAACACTTCAATCAACCAGGACACACATTAGAAAACTGCAAATGTTTACTAATAGATTCTGATTTTAGTTGTACATACTCAAGCAGAAAGAAAGAAAAATACTGGATTTTCAATTTTTTTTTTTTTTCAGAATAATTTAATTTTTTCTTAACATTTATTTTTTCTTTTTGTTTTTGTTTTTGTCATATTAAGTTTATAAATATATTAATGTTGAATTTAAAAATGATTTTTGTATTGTAAGATATTAAATAGCATTATAATTCGTTTGTGTGTGTCCCCCACCTCCTTAGATCACATGGTATCGTAAAAAGAATATGCATTGCTGGAAATATCCAAATAAAAACGGAATTTCTCTTTGAGAATGGACGAAACATCAAAGAAAATAGCTTCTGTTTACTGGATAAATGCTAAGTTTTGCTAAGATTTGTGGTTCCGTTTTGTTAGAATCGCAGATAAGGGAGGGGGAAAAAGCTACGCTACGACTATAGAAAAGTGACTGAAGCCGAGATACCAGGTCAGGATGAATAATATTGCAGGTTCTGCTTCAATAAATACATAAAAATGCATTAAACTAGATGCGTTTTCCTGTTTTTGCAGCTTCCTGAGATTGTTTTGAAATTATTTTTG
This sequence comes from Ascarosepion bandense, assembly GCA_037127315.1. Taxonomy (NCBI): domain Eukaryota; kingdom Metazoa; phylum Mollusca; class Cephalopoda; order Sepiida; family Sepiidae; genus Ascarosepion; species Ascarosepion bandense. The sequence continues at coordinate 1,976,866 of JBBBDQ010001849.1, forward strand.
AAAATAAGGTCAGCCATACTGAATATATTATACCTATTTTGCAGTTGTTTCATTAATTAATTTCCGTTTTAAAGAACCAGTTCTATTGACAAATGTAACATCTTAATTACTCACCATACATTGTAGTTAAGTATAAATTTGAAATAAAATAACATTACTTACATGCTTGACAGTCTACGGCTATATCGTATTGAATACACCGGTTCCAACCGACCATCGAAGTTAAACAACATTGAGCCTTGTCAATACTTAAATGGGTGACCATTTGGAAATACCAGGTGCTGTAAATGTAAGGTGGACCAAGAATGGTCCACCGGTTCTCTAGGTTTAGGGGTTGGGTGTAGGACTAACAACCCTGCTCAGTAAAAAAACAGTTTGTTACAGCAAAAAAAGTTGCTGCCCTATGCACCATCTGGGTGTGATGGATAAATGATGATGATGATGACATGCTTGACAGCAGCTGTTCAAGAAAATTGAGAAAAAATTTCGTTTCATGACAGCTTATTTAAAATCACAGTTTATGAGTAATTCCGTCACAAATCATGTGTACAGTGTGACGCAACAACTCTTCTTTTTCTTAAACTAATAAGGCAAAAAATAAAAAATAAAACAAAATAAGATAAATAAATAACAAGATCTACTTTGTTTGTGTGTTCGCTGAAGGTAGGAAACTGCTGCTCTTATTACTAATGTTACTAATATCATATACGTATTGGAAAAAAAGCTATCATCGCCCCTGTAGGATGAGTTGAAATAATAAACTGAGAACTTCACTAAAAATGCAAAAACTTAAAAAAATCATCGCTTATGATAGGCCACAAGAATCTCCTAAGCCGGCCAAGTATAGACATGAATATAATTTGGGAACCTGTAATGCCGAATGTAAAACAATGACAAAAAATTATATGAGCTTTGGTAAAAAAACAAAGAAATAAACTGCAAGTAAAACATTAGGCTTATAAGCCCTGAAAACTCATACACTGATTCATACACTAAAGACAGATGCCTCGTTGGTTGAAGTAATCTAGTAACCTGATACAAAGTACTGTTAGTGAAGAAATTTGAGTTACTAAAGGGAAATAACTGAAACTGTCTGAAAAAGGCATGTCAAGTAAAACAAGAACAATCTACCTCGGTAGACAAAATAATGTTTCAGTTCGAAATTTCAACATATATCCCCTGAAGAATGTCAGAAACGTCGAAATGAAGATGAGGCCAGCTGTCGGAAGAATGTAAATTGTGTAATTAGTAATGCTTCATCTCTTAAATATCGACATATCTTGAAAAAGGCTGTAGCGTACAACGGTCGAAACGTCGTGAATATGACAACGAAAATGAAGACAACTGTCAGAATAATGTAAATAGTATAGTTCATCTCGGAAATAAGGAAAAGAGAAATTGTACACAGTGCTCCGAAATCCCTAAGTAGCTCTCCTTTCTTTCTCTTAGATTGGTTGCCAAATATTTCATCACAAAAATATAGCCAGATAACCATTTTCATTATTTCGAATTATCGTTCATATCTTAATTGATAGAGCTGTTATTATAGACACACCATTTCGACCATGTACACACTGGTCATCATCAGGTATCCATTGATTGGCTTTTATGGGGTATCTCTTGATTACTGTGATATTCTGTGATGTAATTTATTATTCGTTCCTGTTGAATAAATGCTTCACAAAGTGATAGAGACATTGAACTCAAGACCACAAGATGACATAAACCCATACATAATCAATTAATAACAATTACTCATCTCAGAATTTTTTTTAAAAAGTCATTTCACCCGCTGCAAGGCGATAATTCCACTAAGACAAAAGGGGTTACTGGCTGTAAAAAAAAAAAAATAGAAGAATTTACAAGAAAAGACTACAAATGAACTACAAGAAAACCGAATGCATGGTCATCAGCAAAAAGAGAAGCCCAAAAGGCCAAATACAGGTGGGGGATAATAAAATCAAGCAGGTACAAAAATTTAAACACTTGGGAACTGTTCTAACAGAAGACGGAAAAATGCGACACAGAGATCCGAAGGCGAATTGGCATGGCGAAGAACGCATTCCAGAAGTTGAGTAAAGGATAAAGAAACAGGAAAATTTCACTAGGAACAAAAAAGAGAGTACTGGATTGCTATGTGATGTCAGTTCTTCAATACGGCAGTGAATGTTGGATAATATCATCAAAGATGAAAGAAAAACTTGAAGCAACTGAAATGTGGTTCTACAGGAGCAATCTGGACATAAAGTGGGGGATCAGTTCCATATTACAATCAATACATAAACTGGCCCCTCACTTTGTGGTCAGAACAGTTTCTATACAATTATATTCCTGTTATCCAAAGGCACAAGGATTCATTCCAGGAGGTGAGAAGAGTACTAAGAAACAGAACAATTTCGCTAGAAACAAAGAAGAGAGTACTGGATTGCTATGTGATGTCAGTTCTTCAATATAGCAATGAATGCTGGACAATATCATCAAAGATGAAGGATAAACTTGAAGCAACTGAAATGTGGTTCTACAGAAGGATGATGTGGATATCAGGGATCGAGCATGTGAACAATGATGAGGTTTTAGAAAGGATGGAAACAAAAAGAAAATTAATAGTGAGCATCAGGAAGAGACAGCTAAAGTTCCTGGGACATGCAATGAGGAAGGAGGGCTTGGAGAAACTGATACTGACAGGCCAGATAGAAGGAAAAAGAGACAGAGGAAGGCAGCGGATAACATATTTGAAGAGCCTGATCGGGTTTTTTCCTTTGGAGATTTACTTTGACTGATGTTCACGTGCTTAGCTCTTTCTTTTTTTACAACCATTTTTTCCTTTCGCGTATATACTCGGAGGGTTTTTGGAAACGAGTATAGTGATAAGTTTACAATTATATATATATATATTATAAATTATATTTTAGAACATGTACATAATTTTTTTATATATATCCACTACAAATCGTACATTTGTTTCGACATTGAAACTTCAATATCTCATCAGGCGGTGTGGATAGGAATGGAAAGCCTCTTTTCTTATATTTGGTCAGTTGTGTGTGGGATGTTGGTGGGGGTTAGTGATAAGGGAACGAGTCTCGTGGATTGATCGGTAGAATTTTGAAGAAAGTGGTGTGGGTAGTTAAAATGGTTGATTAATGAGATTCTTTGATTTCTAGACAGATTTAACATTAGCAGTTAGAATGTAAGTTTTTATTATCTTGCGACTAGACTATATCCTTTGGATTTCTTAGAAGAGCCGGTAAGGGGTGGGATGCTTATTTCTTCGTTCTGCATTCACTCGGATATATATATATATATATATATATATATATATATATATATATATATTTATATATATATAATCATATCACCCAAGCAAGTCGAAAAGGCCACTGATGCGCAGGGGGCTACGTAAGAGTGAAAAGACTGGAAAAGAGAAAAACCGGAAACCACATCCTAAACAGGAAACAAGGGATGAGCCTCTTCACCTGTTCAATAGACGTGGGTGGAGTGTGAACCGGGCGATAGTTTAGTCTATCTACTCCAATTGAAAAAAAAAGTGAGAAGATTGGAAAAGAGAAAAACCGGAAACCACAACCGACTCTCTTCCTTATTTTGGCCCGACGCTCTTCCTTATTTGGCCCGACGCTCTTCCTTATTCGGCCCGACGCTCTTCCTTATTTTCATCAACGACCTCCCAGATGAGATCAAGTCCCAAGTAGGCATCTACGCAGATGACACTACAATATATACACCTCCACGGACTTACCCTGTCCTCAGACCTCAAATGGAACCACTATATTGAATCCATAGCAAAATCTACTGCTAAGAAGGTTGGGTCACTATGTCGATCCAGGATGTTTTTTCCACCTGAATCCATCCTGCATAAAAACAAGTCAACCATCCGTCCGTGCATGGAGTACTGCTGCCATTTATGGTCAGGTGCCCCTGCCGTTCTCCTCAGTGTTCTTGACAGGCTCCAAAGGAAAGTCTGTAATGTGATAGGTACTGATCTGGCGGCTCGACTGCAGCCACTTCTCCATCGTCGAAAGGTGGCCTTCCTTTATCTGTTCTATAAATAATTTCATGGCTTCTGCTCAGACGAACTTAAGTCACTGATGCCTCCTCAACAGGTGTTTACTCGTGCAACCAAACTGGCAACTGGGTCCCACCCATTCACAGTCAGGTTAGCCAAATGCAGACGACAATTCTATTCCTGCAGCTTCTTCTCTCGCACTTCCCGCCTGTGGAACTCACTCCCGTATTCTTGCTTTCCTGACGGCTACAACCTCCAGAAATTTAAATGCAAAGTCTATACTCATCTACTAACCACTGGCGTCTAGCTCTCTCCCCACCCCTGTATAACCTTCCCTTTCTCTCCACCTATGTATCTGTCACCGCACCTGCTTTCTCAGCTTTCTATTGTTCCTTTCTAACTAGTTTGTACTCCTCACTCTTTTCTAATTAATCTTTTTACATTTATGTAGCCCCCTGCACATCAGTGGCGTTTCCGCCTTGCTCGGGGTGAAACGATAAAAAAAAAAAAAAACAAGGGATGAGCCTCTTCACCTGTCCAATAGACGGGGGTGGAGTCTGAATCGGGCGATAGTTTAGACCCTCTGCTCCAATATATATATATATATAATAAAGGTGAGGATACTCAGCTGTATTATTTTAAAGAAAAATTTGTTTGTTCGTTGCTTTTCCTCTGTTAGTATCTCTGTTGCTTTCCTAAAATTCCGAGACTCGTTGTTGCTATTATTTACCACTCTACCCCGAGAAATTCGATTGGGAACGTTTTACAGAAATTGTCCTGTACTTTACAGAAAGCAGATGCCTCGAAGAACGCGCTGAGTGTGTCATAAAAAAAGGAAATGTTATGAAGATGATAGATTTAATTATATGGCTGCAATCCTAGGAAAAGGAAATCGGTTAACGTGTGTCGTTCCTCACTCATCTTTCGAACAGTAAGCGCTAATTTTGCGCCCGACGATAAATCTTAACGACATATTGCAAGAAAAAGGCTATGGTTAAAATAACAGACGCAATAAAACAAGTTGGCAACAGTAGAGGTGTTTAAGACGAGTACTCCAATCGAAAACGAAGAAAAAAACAGATAATGCTATAAATGAAAGACTGTATTGCGCCATATTTGTAGCTTGTGATCTGATTTCTCTCATTGAACTCAGATTTGAAATACTGTTAACAATACAATAATTATTCATGGGATCAGTCACTAAAATATATATAAAGTCTGCCTACTTCCACCGAACGCCCATAGCCCAGGGGTAGAGTCGCCAACTGACGCCATTTCGGTCGGGTTTCAATCCTGGGTATAAAAGCAATCGGAGTCTAACCGTACTGATGAGCTGTGATACGGCGAAACAGATCTGTATGCGGATGACAATATATATATATATATATATATATATATATATATATATATATATATAATAGCGAGCATAAAGATCAGAACGATGTTAAGAAAAGGTCTAAATGTGAAATAACTTTTTATTTTAAAGCTTCAAAGTACATTTTATCAAGGAAAAATAAGGATATAAAGGTAAATTATATAATTCCAAAATATAAAGCTGAATAATCTTATTTTGATAAAGCTATAAGAATAATTGTATAACATTCGAAAAACATGATCAAAAACATCAGAACGATTAAATAAACCCATAAAATTTAATAATTATTTTTTATTATTGAAAATTTTTTCAGGTAAGAATATCAAATCGGGTATTTTACAAAGGTCATTCAATAAATAAGGTGAATTTTTCGGTATAAGGACTTCTAATACAGATAGAAGCTTACTTTTTTTTAATGTTTCAGCGTAGTCTCCCAGCAGTGTCATAAACTTTTCCCATCTGTGCACAAGCTTCCGTATTCCCTCAGGGTAAAAATCTTTGGACTGATGTCTCAGCCAATCGCTCACAGCACTTTTGATTGCATCGTCACTTTCAAACTTCGTGCCTCTCGAGAACGCTTTCAAGGGACCAAACAGGTGAACGTTTGAAGGGGTAAGGTCTAGGCTGTAAGTAGAATGAGGGAGCAGTTCCCAGCCCAGCTCGTTGATGGTCTGCACCGTTTGGGCTGCTGTGTGAGCTGACCTTCGAGTAGGCAAGGTCATCATGGACAATTTTGTGTCCTGTCTCAGCAGATAGGCTCAAGGTCCTTGCAATATCATCCATTGTCACCCTTCTGTCAGACTGAATGAGGTCTGACTGATTCGATCACCTCAGGAGACCTCGCTTCTGTAGGGTTCCCAGGCCTGTCTTTATCTTTACACTACTCCGTCTTTCTTTCAACAATTTAGCCCACTTGTAGACATTTTTTGGCTGAAACATGTGGCACCATACACAGTTGACATTCTCTTATGAATTTCAAGTGGTTTTCACCATTCAGCAACCAAAAACCTGATAACTGACCTCTGTTCAATCCTGGAGCATACTTCTCTGTCGGCCATCTTTGGTCATCTCCAAAACTCTCAAAGTTTTTTTCAATCTGCAAAAAACTTAAATCCCTTTGAAAAAGAAGTAGAGGAAAAAAGTTTTTAAAAAAGTAAGCTTCTATCTGTATTAGAAGTCCTTATACCGAAAAATTCAGCTTATTTATTGAATGACCCTCGTAGATGTCCTTATACCGAAAAATTCAGCTTATTTATTGAATGACCCTCGTAGATGTCCTTATACCGAAAAATTCAGCTTTTTATTGAATGACCCTCGTAGATGTCCTTATACCGAAAAATTCAGCTTATTTATTGAATGACCTCCGTACCAAATTACACTGGCTCTTTACTGGCTCTTGCATTGTAAACATGGCGAAAAAATCTGTGACGTCATTGGAACTTAGAAAACTGATAGTCAAGTTACGTAATGAAAATAAACTCTCGATAGGGGATATTTCAAAAAGTGTGAGGAAATCTAAAAGTGTTATTTTAAGAAAACTTAAGGAAACTGGGTCATGTGAAGCCAAGAAACCACCTGGCAGGCCTAGGAAAACTACTGCATAGGAAGACAGATGGATTGGTAAAGAATAAAAAAAGGATCGATTTGCGACAGCAACAGCTATCTCTAAAAGAGCTAATGCTAACCTTGGCATTAAAATATCAAGGCACACTATTTCCCGAAGACTTAATGAAATAAATGTGAACAATCGAGAAGCCTCTACGAAGCCTTACATTTCTAAAAGGAATCAAATGAGCCGATTGAAATTTGCCACTGAACACCTCATATGGACAGAAGAACAGTGAGATTCTGTTCATTTCAGGGATGAGTCAAAGTTTAGCCTGTTCGGTTGTGACAAGAGAAGGTTCGTTGGACGCAATCATAAGGAACGATATTTGCTTCAGTGCATTAAAAGCAGCGTTAAATTTGGAGGAGGAAGTGTGATGGTGTTTGGCATGATTTCGATTGATTGTACGGGACCTTTTGTTATGCTACACGGTAAAATTAACGCAACTGTATACAAAGAGATATTGAAGAAACATGATGTACCGAATTTGAGGACTGCAATTAATCAACCAGCTATATTTATGCAAAATAACCTGCCATGTCACATAGCAAAGTCTGTTAAGACATTTCTTTCTGAGGAGGATGTTACTGTTATGGAGTGGCCTGCTCAAAGCCTAGACATGAATCCAATTCAGAATGTTTGGAAGTTACTAAATGAAAGAGCTAAGGAAAAGAATCCAACAAACGTCGAAGAATTATGGACTAATGTAAAAGTAGAATGGGAGAAAATATCCGTTAATGAACGCAAGACATTAATTCGCTCATGTAGCAAAAGCCGTCAATCTGTTATTGAAAGTAAAGGTTTTTTTCACATCAAGTACTAATGAATTATGAACGCTATTTTCATTTGGATATGATATATCCATAATAACAGTATGATTTTGTTAATCGTTCTGATGTTTTTGATCATCTATTTTTTTCGAATGTTATATAATTGTTCTTATAACTTTATCAAAATAAGTTTATTGAGCTTTATATTTTGGAATTATATAATTTACCTTTATATCCTTATTTTTCATTGATAAAATATTATATGAAGCTTTAAAATAAACAGTTATTTCACATTTAGACTTTTTCTTAACATTGTGCTGATCTTTATGCTCGCTTCTGTATATATAAAGCGAGAGAGAGAGAAATAGAATTAATGCAAGTAAAAAGTTTGTCACTCAGCTGATTGATATTACCCAGAATTCCAACTAAAGCATTTCGGAGACGAACCTATCCATCCACTCGTCCGGGGTATTAACAAATGAATATATATTACAGAAAAAACAAAAACCGTTGGTGGAGTCAACGATCAGCTTGCCAAAACCTAAACACTTATTCAGATACAGTCTCGAATAAAGACGACAATTCTGAAAAAAAAAAGAGAAAAAAAAAGGCCTAAAATCAAACTTACCTACTCAGTAAAAAGTCTTTAAACTCACGTTTTTCTGAATTTTCGAAGAATTTATATCTGCTTTGTAATCTTGTCCTAATGTAACCTCGCTGCTGACCTTGAGAGGGATCTGCATTCTGTGGTGGATTGGGGTAAGAAGTGGTTTGTTAATTTCAATGCGTCAAAGACCAAGCTGCTATCTGTCAATCATCACAGGCAACCTCTATTGCTTCCCATAAGAAGTGGTTTGTTAATTTCAATGCGTCTAAGACCAAGCTGCTATCTGTCAATCATCACAGGCAACCTCTATTGCTTCCCATAAGCATGGACCAAGCGAGTCTCCCTGAGAGCAATACACTGCCCCTCCTCGGCCTTACCCTCTCTTCCGATCTCAAGTGGAACCATTACATTGAGTCAAAAGCTAAATCCACTGCTAGGAAGGTTGAATCACTGTGTCAGGCCAGGATGTTTTTTCCGTCTGAATCCATCCTGCATATATACAAATTAACCATTCGTCCGTACATGGAATACTGCTGCCATGTATGGTCAGGCGCCCCCGCTGTTCATCGCAGTGTTCTTGACAGTCTCCAAAGAAGAATCAATAATGTGATAGGTACCGACTTGGAGGCTTGACTCCAGCCGCTTCCCCACCGGCTGGATGTGGCTTCCCTCTGTCTGTTCTATAAATATTTTCATGGCTTTTGCTCCAACGAACTTAAGTTACTGGTGCCCCTGCAACCGGTGTTTACTCGTGCAACCAGACTGACAACTGGGTCTCACCCATTCACAGTTAGATCAACCAAATGCAGACCACAATTCTACTCCTGCAACTTCTTTCCTCGCACTTCCCGCCTGTGGAACTCGCTTCCATATTCTTGTTTTCTACAACCTCCAGGAATTTAAAAACAATGTCAATACTCATCTCTTAACCACTTGACTTTCGACACAACCCTGTAAATCCTTTCCTTTCTCTCGACTCTGCAACTGTCATCACACCTGTATTCCCATCCTTCTCTTGCTCCTTTCTAACTGGTTCGTCTTTCTCTTCACTCTCCTCCTATCTAATATTTTTACTCTTATGTAGCCCCCTGCACATCAGTGGCGTTACCGCCTTGCTCGGGAGGATACGATTAAAAAAGAAAAAACAATAAATATATAAAAACAAAAAAACAATTTATTTACAAAATCCGATACGAAATGGATTAAGAATGTCGGAGTTAATACTCTAGGAAAGGCAAATTTTCCTAACGTGATTTCTCGATTATTCAGGCCAGTAGATATAAATAAATATAGTGATTAATTATTTAAAAGAAACAAAACAAACATATATATAGTGCGCGTCTGTGTGTGTGTTTGTGTGACAGCAAATAAATGCATGCGAATGTGACAGAGATAAAATATTCAAGGAAATGGCACTCATTAAATCTTTTCGAATGTTATAGGGGGTTATTCCGACGTGATCCGAACAAGCAACCTTCTGAACGTCGGGGTCGCCAGTTTATAGTGGGTAGGCGTTCTTTTGAAGGGTAGTTGTATATTGTTGCAGATTAACGGAATTTGGCCTCGTTGTAGAGAGCCCACTATAAGTCATAAAAAGATTATAAATCAAGAAAAGCAAATTGAGTTGAAAAATAACATTTTATATATACACATATCTATTAAGGTTTTTACAATTAAGGTAATCATTTAAATGTGGGTCCAACGGACGTTAAAATATTCATGGCAATAAAATGCTGAAAATGGAATTAATACTTAGGAATGTGGGAGCGTTGTAAGTAAGGAATATTTTTTATTTATCCGCTCCTTTGGTCAGTAAGTAGTTTTGAGACAGTGACGAAGGAAAAGATAGGTAAGGGAGGCGAGCATAGTAATCTCAAGGGGAGATACTAATTACTCTCGTCTCTCTCGAGTCAGTCCGTGTGTGTCTGTGTGTCTTTCTGTCTGTCTGGCGATGCTTTCTGTATCGGCTTTTTATATCTTCTTTTTGGATCGCAGCAGATCATTTGGGTATTCACATCCGTATTTGATTCTGGGCTTCCCATTGGCCGATAAATGAAATTCGCGTAGGCTTGCGAACTGGAAATTTATTTAATTCATTTTTAGTTTTCAACCGGAACATCTCTGTCGATCCGGCTGCGCACCGACTGGTTCTGGTCATTTGCTTTTTGGTCGTGAGAGTGCAAACATCCGGTCCATCGTTTTTGCTCGGTCGGTATCACCACAATGTCACACCAATGGAATGTTTACGAATGTGATAGTCGGACTGTAATTGCAATTGAACGTCTGTTAATGTGACAGCAATTGAATCTTTGCTAATGTGACATTTTGTATCACTATGAAAGCGATGAAAAGCGATCTGACACATAAACGTTAAAGAATGGATGATTGTTTTTTGCCGAACCGACAGATGACAAACTTTCAGTACTAATTGTGTCAACATAAAACTAATTACTTTTCCTCCTGCGTATTTTTTGAAACTACAGCTGAGCATCACACCCGCCCGCCATAATCTGCTACAACCATAAAGTAAAACAACAACAACAACAAAAAAAAAACAAAAAAAAAAACAAAAAAACAATTTCAAAATCTCATTTATTCGAACAGGAAGGAGAGAAACCATTGATTGAATCCGGACAAAGAGAAAGAAAATTTGGAATGTAAAAGTCACTCTAATATTTAGCCTAATAGTTTATTTATGGCATATCTAAACTTATTTATAAATGGAACTGTGTGTGTGTGTGTGTGTGTGTGTGTGTGTGTGTGTGTGTGTGTGTGTGTGTGTTCGTTACCTATAGACTCCGATACGGCGGAACCGATTTTCTTGAAAATTTACACAGTTGTACTATAAGCGTCTGCGAGTGTTCTTAACTAGGTTATGTGTCGAGGTACCCCTGTTAAATATCGAAAATCGATAATCGAAAAATCGGGTTATAGAAGAAGTGGTCCGATTTTAATCAAATTTGATACACTCATAGAAAAAAACATAAGAAACAATATTCAGAGGTTTCAAGGTTGCAGTTCTTACAATAGTGCAGAAAATCGATAATTTATATATATATATATATATATATATATATAAGGCAAGATGTTTGTGTGTGTGTCTGTTTATCTGCCTGTATCTCTGTATTTTTTTCAGCCCTTTTATTTTAGTTTTCCTTCGGGTTTGGCTCTAAGTAGGTATAATTGTAGTTCTTAGTCTCAGCCATGATACCATTTACCCAGAGGACTTATTTAGCCTTCAAAATTCAGTTCCCGATAAAAAAAAGCTTATTTGATATCGATACCAGGAAATCAAAATTTAACTTACATCCATTTATTTTTCTTTCAGTCTACGATTTCGCTTTAACTGGAAACAACTATTGCTTTTTAGTCTTTCGTGTCAACGTCCAAAGAGTCTGAGCTCCAGGACCATGGATTAGTTTTAAAGTTTTTATCACACCCGAGCAACGCCGGGCTATACTGCCAGTTAAATATATAAATAAATACATTCATATTATAATTTAAAAAAGTTTAAATATATAATATTCAAATGATCACTAAAATCTAATTTTTATACCCTGCCAATTATGTGCGTATTATGCAGTGAGAAATATGATATTTTGTCTAAGAGACCAACGCCCATTATTAAGTTTACAATTTGAGATATTTTACTCAATAGAAGTTCTGATTTCAAAGATTTGTTACAAGCAATTACAAAAACAAACAAATCAAGAAATAAAGGCCCAAATATCGTTCGTATAGCCGAGCAATGTAACCAGGTCAAAATTCGGGCTAAGTAATTCGCAAAGATCGCTAAATGTAGTTTTATTACACACATTGCTAACACTTACCCTTAATAAAAAGTGTCATTGAGGGTTAGTCTTTAGTAGGTAGTGGGAAAAACAAGACGGGGTTCTTTTGGAGTTCAGCTAAGTGTAAGTTTAATAAAGTAACCATTTACTTGGTTCCATCAAGATAAATTTTGGGGTGTGGGTTGATGTCGGGGCGTATTTATGTTTCGTTATGGGCTATTGTAAATCTGGCTATGACAAAGTGTGATGGTTAAAGAGTTTTATGTAGATTTTCATATGAACCTAAGACTTTTTTCTTTTGAGGACATAAATTATATAAACAGCTCCTAAATGTTTTGTTTATCCGAGCGCTTTCGGTTATACTTTTAGCCATTTACGGAGATGATTGTGATTTTACAAGTAACAGAATGTATGTGGTTTTTTTATATGATCTCACTGGAAACAAAGAAAAGAGTGCTGGACTGCTACGTGATGTCAGTTCTTCAATACGGCAGTGAATGCTGGACAATATAATCGAAAACGAGGACAAAATTGGAAGCAGCCGAAATGTACTTCTACAGAAGGATGCTGCGGATATCGGGGACTGAGCATGCAACCAACGATGAGGTGTTGGAAAGAATGGCAACAAAAAGGAAATTAATACTGAGAATCAGGAAGAGACAACTGAAGTTCCTTGGACATGTAATAAGGAAGGAGATCTTGGAAGCTGAGTAAAGTACTAAGACACAGGAAAATTTCACTAGAAACAAAGAAAAGAGTGCTGGATTGCTATGTGATGTCAGTTCTTCAATACGGAAGTGAATGCTGGACAATGTCATCGAAAATGAGGACAAAATTGGAAGCAGCCGAAATGTGGTTCTACAGAAGGATGCTACGGATATCATGGACTGAGCATGCAAGCAACGATGAGGTGTTGGAAAGAATGGCAACAAAAAGGAAATTGATGCTGAGCATCAGGAAGAGACAACTGAAGTTCCTGGGACACGCAATGAGGAAGGAGAGCCTGGACAACCTGATACTGACTGGCCAGATAGAAGGAAAGAGAGACAGAGGAAGGCAGTGGATAACATATTTGCAGGGCCTGATCAGGTGGCTGACGGAACGGGGTTTGACAGGAGTAACGGGAGCAAACATACTAGGAGCCACAAGGGATAGGGAGACGTGGGGAACCATGATCGCCTACGGCACTTCAATCTGGCAACAAAGATGTGGACAATAGTCCGAATAATGTAAATACTGTAAATACTACCTCATCTCAGAAATATAGACAACTAGAATGATCTATTATTAAACGTCGTACAAATGGCAACCAAGATGAGGACAATAGTCCGAATAATGTAAATACTGTAAAAACGATGGCGAAAATTATCCGAATGTAAATAGTGTAAATAGTGATACTTCCTTATCCCAGAAATTCATAATTGAGGGCATGGGTAGAATTCCAGTATGACATCAGTTTAATTAGCTTAACAAATACGAGTTCCTCAAATATTTGACACGTCCAGCTGGGGCCTTGTACTTACTAACCACGCGGCTGGAGGAAATACGCGAATTTGTGTTCGCATTTTACGGCCCTTCGCCTGGGTTCAGTGTGAATGCGATTTCATCACCTTTCCCACGCACACCAAACACAACACTTCATCAAATGGACACATGAGAACTCCCCCCATGTTTGTAAATATCGTATATTTCAACGTATAAGGCGACCTATAAATAAGACGATACCCAAAATCTAAGTAAATTTTCGTGATTTTTGTTCTGATATTTATATATATGACGATCGATTGAACACATGATGAGCTTTTTGTATCGGTTGGTCATAGTAAATTTGAAGTGTTTTAATTATGCATGTTAGTTTTTTTGTGTTTTTTTTGTTTTTTTTATACTGTAACGTGTGGGCAGTGGTTATCCGAGCAGTGGTTATCGTCTCGGAACGAGAAATCGGGGAGCTGAGGTCGAATTCCAGTTGAATTCCTTGCATTCACTTATGCACAAATACCCTTGAAAAAGGTATTAATCCGTCTCTTTCCTTCAGTTATGGGTTAAATAACAGGACAGATTGGGTTCTATAATCTTGGTTGGCAACCAGTCGACCGCAGAAAGTAATGGCAATCTACTGCGGGATAATCTTCTGTTGAGTCAGTCATGTCTCTTTCGAGACATGATCGCCCAAAGCGTGTATCACGTATGGCACTTAATTGATTGAAAGTGTGGGCCCGTGCCGTCAAAAATGACAGCAAAATATATGCATCGATATGCCATAAAAAATGACGGCTACATATATATTAATGTACATAGCATTCAGTATTTTACATTTAGACGGATGAGAAAAAAAATGATCCAAACCTCTGAATATGATAGGTTATATATATATATATATATATATATATATATATATATATAGTGTATCGAGACAGTAGATAATTTTCTAAACATATATATATTTTTTTAATCATATCACCCCAAGCAAGGCGGTAACGCCACTGATGTGCAGGGGGCTACATAAAAGTGAGAAGATTAGAAAAGAGAAAACCGGAAACCACATCCTAAACAGGAAACAAGGGATGAGCCTCTTCACCTGTTCAATAGACATGGGTGGAGTGTGAACCGGGCGATAGTTTAGTCTATCTACTCCAATTAAAACAGTTAAATATAAAAGACAATGAATGTCTATTATGTTTAATCATGAGCCGTTCTAAACATCGTATTTTGGCTTTAAGTTCAGGGGAAAATACAGACAAACATTCTCCAACATTTGGATTATTTGATTTCTTCAGATATTGGAGGCCATCTACATTAAATCCAAACAATCCACACTCAATAAAATCACGTTTAAATCTGGTGATAACACATTACATTGCATTTAAATATATGGTTCTGTTATCATGTGGTGTGACGTCATAGAACTACATTACAAATTTACGAACTGTGTTTGCTATTTTTGGTAACTGTTATCGTTGCTTAGCAAAGTTTTATGTCAACACAAGATAAAATCGTCGTTGATGGTGGATGTTTTTGTGTTAACGTCCTAGTGACCTCTCTGAAGAGGGCTCATGTGAGCCGAAAGCTTAGATCCAACTTAATACAAAATTATCCAAATGTTGGAGAACTTTTGTCTTTATTTTCCATTGAAATTAAAGCCAAAATACGATGTTTAGAACGGCTAATGATTAAACATAATAGACATTCATTGTCTCTTATAATTAACAATATATATATATATATGTGTGTGTGTGTTTGTGTGTGTGTGTGTGTGTGTGTGTATGCGTGTGTATATGTGTGTATATATATATATATATATATATACTAAGTATATATACTAAATATATACTAAGTATATATATATAAATATATACTAAGTATATATATATATATATATATATATATACTTAGTAAGCTAAGAAAAGAAAAAACAAGAAAGAAAGGAAAGGAAAAAGAAAAAAATTCATCTCCATAGAAACGTTAACAACCGTGTTGACAAATAGATCATAGCGGTTTTTGGTTTAAATAAATGGGATATATATATATATATATATATATATATATATATATGTGTGTGTGTGTGTGTGTGTGTGTGTGTGTATATATATTATATATTATCCCATTCTTTTGCTGGGGGTGAAATGAGAGAGAGAGAGAGAGAGGAGGGCTTTGATAACTATCGAACGACTACCGTCGTCATATCCTACGAAGTGAGTTTGTTTCTCACTGGGTGTCTAAATATTTGCGTCCTTGGTTCTAAAACTAAGGAACGCATAGGAAATCACTAAGACCACCGCCATGTATAGTTCATATTTATAGAGTTGGGGAATTAAGCGAAGTACAATGTTTACGTAGAGTCTTAGACATCTGAATAAATATGAGATTACCAGTTGCTTCAGCTTTGAATATAAGACCCGGAAGATATTTTTGGTAGTTTATTTGCGAAAAAAAAGTGGGGTCTTATATACCAAAAAAAAAAACAAAAAAAAAAAAACGAAGTTTGTGTCTGGCAACCTTAGATACTATACTTTTTTTTCAATCTATTCCTTCTGTGTAATCCTCAAAAACTAAAAACCCTACTGTTAGTTTGTATGGTGACAGCGAGTATTTTTTAGTAGTAAGAAGATAACATTTCTTCCTCCTTCCAGGAAAAACCAAACACATGTAAGTTATAATTTCGCTAGGATTTTGTTTTTTCTCTTCCCGTTGCTGACTCGCCAGGTTGTTTCTCTCTTGATTTTTCTTGCTTAGATTACGGCATTTTTTTTTTATTTCGTCTTTATTTTTTGCCATCGTTATTTTTTATTTATTTTTTTATTATTTATACTTCTCCTTTTTTTTCTGCTCGTCAGCCAGATGCTGAACTCTTACTTTGAAACTAATAACTCGGCCACAAAGCTCATTCGGTTTATTAAACAAAAATAAAAGAATTTTGTTTTTCTTTAAAAAAAAAAAAAAAAGACCTTCACGATTGAAAAACGCATTTATCTTTCTATTCTACGATGTTCTACTCAAAATACGGCCGAGAAAAACACAGACTGACGCGAAGAGAGGGGTCAGCACGGGGGTGGTGGTGATGGAGGGAGACCAGCTGTGTGTGTGTGTGTGTTAAAGTGAGAGAGAGAGAGGGGAGGAGAGGGAGAGTCAGCCAGTTGAGAGCCATACGTGTTACACGCTTGTGCGATCATGTCTCGAAAGAGACATGACTGACTGGGCAGAAGATCATCCTGCAGTAAGTTGTCATTACTTTCTGCGGTAGACTGGTTGCCAGCCAAGGCTATAGAACCCAATCTGTCCTGTTATTAGACTCATAGCTAGAAGGGGAAGAGATGTATTAAGTAGTAATTAGTGGGGGATCAGTTTATTACTTCATAACAAAATAAAAATGATCCCCCACTTTATGCCCAATAAAAGCTTTAATTATGTTTTTAATTATTATATTCAGTCAATCAGTTAAGTGACATACGTGATACACGCTCTGGGCGATCATGTCTCAAAAGAGACATGACTGATTGGGCAGAAGATTCTCCTGCAGTAGGTTACCATTACTTTCTGCGGGAGACTGGTTGCCATCTAAGACTATAGAACCCAATCGGACCTGTTATTTAACCCATAACTAGAGGGAAAAGACGTATTAATACCTTTCCCAATGGTATTTGCGCATAACTGAATGCAGAGAATTTGACTAGAATTCGAGCTCGGCTCTCCGATTTCTCGTTCCAAGTCAATATCCACTGCACCACAAGGCACATCAGAGAGAGAGAGAGAAACCTGCGCTCAATGATATCAGGTGTAATCGATTGGAAATTGTGGAGAGTCATTATCGCCTGCATTCTGAAGGAACAGAGTCTATAAAAAAAGATGACTCCTCATGCAAACATTTCCAGAAATAAATACTTGCTTACATGTAAAGTCTGTGATGTTCATTCATTCATTCATTCAAGAGAGAGAGGGAGAGGAGAGAGAGAGAGAGAGAGAGAGATGGGGGTGTGGGAGAGAGAGAGAAGGAGAGAAAGAGGGGGGACTGGTGTTGTCGGAAACCGTTTCAAGCGAAGCGTGTCGTTTTACGACTTCTGCGAATTGAGACAAGAGGAAGGCGTTTTCCGTCTCACAATTTCATCCCTTTACGGCAATGGTTCTTCATGTATGCGAATGATCACATGACTGGCGCACTTACAATCCCATGAAGCCGCTGGCATCTTATCACGCGAGACCCTGTTTCGACAAACCTCACAGCTGTCGTAATAATTGCCAATACATTTATTTTAACCTTTTCTTTATCACGAAATGTAAACGTTTTCCTTTTTTTTTCTATTAACGTTTACCCAACACAGGGCCCAAGAGCCACCCAAGGTAATGGTTTATTCGATGTAATTATGTTAACAGGACAATCGTTATGGCTTACGGCCAGGTTGAAATACCGGTTCTCGTAAAATAACTGAAGTTAAGCAACGTTCAGCCTGATCTGTATTTAGATGGTTAACTGCTTATGAATAACAAGTGCTATAAGCTTGGATGTGCGGATGGTGTAATTGATAATATCTCAGAATTGTCAATCGGTGAGCCGAGTTCTAATTCTATTTGGGTTTGTTATATTCACTTACGCGCAAATACTCTTGGGAAATGTATGAATCCCCTTCTTCTCATCTCCCATCTATGGGTTAATTAGTAAGACTTGTATCACTAAAATCATTATTATCACAAAAGATAGATTACATAGAAAACAGTTAGATGTCGTCATAAAATAACCCATAGAAGTGTTGATATGCCGCCAAAAAATTGTCAGTTTGTCTTTACCGCTCCATTAAGTATCTGATTTTCCCTGCTATACTCTATCTTTACAATAACCAGCACAAACCAAAAATGGAGTATTGCTGCCATATCTTGACTGGAGCTGACCAGCCCGAACGTGTCTTTCGCTGAATTGTTAGTGATTAGTTACTTTCCACAATACAACACCTTTCCCACAGGCGAAACGTCGCGTGCCTCTAGCAGGTCTATCGCTATTTTCATGGCATTCCTTAGTCCTAACATCCTGACCATTACAGTTGAGACCCGCCATACCTCGTACACAGGGTTAAATCATCCTCATTTCCTTCAAAGAAGAAGGAAGTTCCGCTCAGAACGCTCCGTTCCCAAGAAAAGAATTTTTTATCGTCAGAATCCATTAAAAAAAAAAATCGCTTACTCTGTTTGTTGCAGACTGCGCCCCAACATGAGATAACTCAACATGGGTTAATTTTATGGGTCTGCTCTTCCATGTTGGCTCAAGGCATGCTGAAAGAGAGCGCTTGAAGAAGGGTTTGTAATATAATCAATCCTGATCTGGCATCTCGACTTCAGTCAATTTCCCACTGCTCTGACGTGGCTTCCCTCTGTCTTATTTAGATATATTTTGACAATTTTTCTGATGACCTTTCATCTTTGGTGTATCGCTACATAAATTGAAGTTTTCCACTAGATTGGCGACGAGGTCTCATCGTTTTGCTGCTGAATTCACTAGAAGCAACAGTAAGTTCTACTCTAATAGTTGCTTTGTTCTGCACGTCTCCCCTATGGAATTCTCTTTCTGTTTTTCTTCTCTGCCACATCAGTTAGGCAGTTAAGTGTCATACGTGATACACGTTTGGGTGATCATGTCTTGAAAGAGACATGACTGACTGGTCAGAAGATTATCCCGCAGTAGGTTGTCATTACTTTCTGCGGTAGACTGGTTGCCAGCCAAGGCTATAGAACTCACTCTTTCCTGTTACTTAACGCATAACTGGAGGGAAGAGACGGATTAATACATCTCCCAAGGGTATTTGTTCTGCCACATACAATCTCCAAAAATGTAAGTGCAATGTCAGTCACGATCTTCTATATTCCTTAAACTGTTCTTTTATTGTTCTTTCTCTTCACTAAAGTCTTCTTATTCTTTTTCACTCAGAGTAACCTCTTGCATCTTAGGGGCATTATCACCTTGTTTGGGGTGAAATAATTAAAATAGTTCACGTGTCTTCACAAGTATCCAAAGATACCTAGTGTAATTTGAAAACATTTCTTTTGTTGTCTTTTCTCCTCACTAAAGTCTTCTCATTCTCTTTCTCTTCAATTAACCCCTTGCGTCTTAGTGGCATTATCATCTTCCTTGAGGTGAACTGATTGATATATATAATAGATAATATATAAGTAAATAAGAAAAGAACTTTATATGCAAAGCTGAAGTATCTAAGTGTTTAATTCAATAAAGGTGTGGGTATAGTATCATGGTTCGGAAAATACAAAGTCGAGGTATCTGGTCAGCTAATGTGAACCCAAATGTCATAGGCTACTATAGTCAGCTAACGAAAAAGATCATTACTTTAATGCGATGTTTTTATCATTTCACCCCAATCAAGGCAGGAAAGGCCCTAAGACACGAGTTTATCAACCAGGCCAAACCAAAACTATTTTAAAATAGCAAAAAAGTAACAATAAGTAAATATTGAGTATGTCTCACGCATTCAGGATTAGATTGGTTGCAGCGGAAGATATTGTGGTCTCGAAATAAATATCTAATGTCCTAAAAATCGCAAGAATTTTCCTTCCGGTCAGACTATTGACGCCCTCGATGTAAAATTCCATCATTTTGTCACTTACGCTAGCAAATAAAACGAACCTACCTAGGTTTCTCCTAAACGGATCGTCGGGGAAAGCTTTCGTCTGGCTCATCAGGTGCTATTTAGTTTGCTCTACCTTTGTATTGAGCGCTTTCTCTTAGATGATTACTCGTGTCGGGTTTTTCCTTGGGCTTCGTGCTGATTTCGGTCCGAACACTTTTGACTGACTTTCATGCCCTAAGCTCTTTCTTTTTTTACAAAAATATATATATATATATATATATATATATATATATATATATATATATATATATAAAATAATTTATATATATATATATATATATATATATATATATATATATTTATATTTATTGATGTAATATTACTGGAAATCCTTTTTTTGTTGCTAAAATTGTTGTTCGTTTACAGATATTATTTAAATAATTTTATTAAAATCAATAGTCCGGACTATTTATGAATATTAAGTTATCAGTTTCATCGTATGGTTCGGCAACTGTTTCCGAAGGGAAATGCCATATTTCAGGATGATAATTACACTCATTCATACTGCTAATAATGGAAATGAGTGACCCGAGGAACATTCTGGTGAGGTAGAACATCTTATCTGGCCACGACTGTAACAAAATCTCAAAATCATTGAACATTTATTGTTCATCTTTAGAAAAACACGTGAAGAGTTGATATTCCCTTGTTCCCTGCTTAGGATGTGGTTTCCGGTTTTCTCTTTTCCAATCTTTTCACTTTTCTTTTTTTTTTTTTCCAATTGGAGTAGATAGACTAAACTATTGCCCGGTTCACACTCCACCCACGTCTATTGAACAGGTGTAGAGGCTCATCTCTTGTTCCCTGTCTAGGATGTGGTTTCCGGCTTTCTCTTTTCCAATGTTTTCACTTTTTTTTTCAATTGGAGTAGATAACTAAACTATTGCCCGGTTCACACTCCACCCACGTCTATTGAACAGGTGTAGAGGCTCATCCCTTGTTCCCTGTTTAGGATGTGGTTTCTGGCTTTCTCTCCTCTAATCTTTACACTCTTACGTAGCGTTACCGCCTTGCTCAGGGTGATATGATTAAAAAAAAAATCTTCACCGTGAAAAAATTGGAAACAGTTTTAACTGAAGAAAGGAGAAAAATTCCTTTGGAAACAATTTAAACTTTGCATGAGTCGATCCAACGCAGAATTCATGTTGTAATTTCTGTCAACCGGCGGTGGTATGACCCATTGAAATAAATTTGCTTGAAATTTTAAGGTGTTTCAATCATTTTGCCCTCCTCTGTATATATATATATATATATATATAGCTGTGAGGATTATTAAAGAATGTTAAGTTATCAACTTCATCTAATTGTTCGAGAACTGTTTCCAAAGGGATATACTATCTTTCAGGATGATTATGCACCCATTCATACTGGTAAGGTTGTAGCTGAATGGCACGAGGAACATTCTAGTGAAGTAGAACATCTTATCTGGCCACCACAGTCCTCGATCTCGACATCATTGAACCTTTACGGTTCAATTTAGAAAAAACAAGTGAAAGAATTGGAGACTGGTTTAGCGGAAGAATGGATAAAAATTCCTTTGGAAACAATTTAAACTTTGTATGAGTCGATGCAACGCAGAATTCATATTTCAATTCCTGCCAAAAGGCGGTGCTACGACATATTGAAATAAATTTGCTTGAAATTTTAAGTGCTTCAATTATTTTGCTCGCCTCTCTCTCTCTTAAAAAGTTCACGTGTCTTCACAAGTATCCAAAGATACCTCGTGTAATTTGAAAACATTTCTTTTGTTGTCTTTTCTCCTCACTAAAAAAGTGTTCTATACAATTATATTGTAGAACTTTTTAATATTTTTCATCTTTAAACGAGTTATATCGCTACCTTGGTTTCCACCATGAGTGGTGTCTTCAGGCGATTTTTAATAACTAAATAAAATCATTTTATTATTAAAAATTGCCTGAAGAAACCACTCATGGTGGAAACCAAGGTAGCGAAATAACTCGTTTAAAGATGAAATAAAAGAAGGGAAACAAACAAGGGAAGAATAGGATTGAGGAAAAAGGAAAAAGATAAAACATTGGTTAGCATGTATTCTTCGGGGTCAAACCCCAAAGTGAATCTCCATTCTGATTAGCCACAAAAAAGCACCTACATACATTCACAGCAAACCAAAAGATTTTATCATTTAAATGTAAATCATCTTCACAACCACATCAACATTGCCTGATGATGAGAAACTGTCTCGAAACATAGAAATTTCCATGTCGCAATGTAAAATTGATACATTATATAATTATATTATATTAAACTCTATAATACTCATTATATTGAGTACTGTTTATAATAAAATAAATGCCAGAGTACTCAAAATAAACAAAAAACCTTGAGTCCTCTTCACTTGGAAATATATATATATATATATATATAAGGTTATTCAATAACTAAAAGCAGATTTCGAAAATTTAATAAAAAGAAAAATTAAGAGCCAGCTACACATTCGGTGTGTTACTAGATATGTTAAGATTTCAAAGTTATTAAAACAGATGCTTTTTTTTCAGTTTTCTGTAAAATTATTTTGTTTGTAATGTATTGAATGTGTTTCTGTCTGTTAGATTTTGTTTTATTACATTTTCGAAATCTGCTCTTTATTTTTGAATAAGCAAATAACATATGGCATTTGTGGGTTGCCTGTTGTTGGATTGTAGGTGAATTCTTGTTCATATGTAAATAATTATATTTCTGAGATGAGATATTGTGAGTATACTATTGTGCTCTTAAAATGGACCTCCAATCAGTGGTTAACTGGGCAGTAAATTACTTGTACATTGTGAATCCATCCAAAACAAACCTGCTGTCCTTTAACCACCATGGAGAAACTTTCCTGCCAGCCATTAACTTGGCTGATGCAAATCTCTTGGAGAGCAACACACTGCGTTTCTTTAGTCTCACCTTTTCAAATGACCTGAAGTGGAACGACTATATCGAATGATCTACTGTTAGAAGTGTTGAGTCGCTGAATCAGGCGAGAAAGGCTTTCTCGTTTGAATCCATCTTTGTGCAATCATGTCTCGAAAAAGACATTACTGAATGGGCAGAAGATTATCCCGCAGTAGGTTACCATTACTCTCTGCGGTAGACTGGTTGCCAGCCAAGGCTATAGAACCCAATCTGTCTTGTTATTTACCCCATAACTGGAGGAAAGAGCTATACGTGATACACGCTTTGTGCAATCATGTCTCGAAAAAGACATGACTGAATGGGCAGAAGATTATCCCGCAGTAGGTTACCATTACTCTCTGCGGTAGACTGGTTGCCAACCAAGGCTATAGAACCCAATCTGTCTTGTTATTTACCCCATAACTGGAGGAAAGAGACGGATTAATACCTTTCCCAAGGGTATTTCTGCGTAAGTGAATGCAAGGAATTCAACTGGAATTCGAACTCAGCTCCCCGATTTTTCGTTCCGAGCCGATATCCACTGCACCAGAACGTGCATCCGCAGAAGTAAGGATACATTTTTGTAATGGTCGAGTTCAAGTCAGTCTTGTGCTGGCTTTGGAACGAACAAAATAAAGTTGGTACTTACTTTATCGATGGAGGTTTAAGCATGATTATATTGGTTAAAACAACCAAAAGAAAGATTGAGAAAGACACGTACGAAAGTTTGGCGCTGGAAAGTGAACAAGGATTTCCTTTTGTAGTTCTTTTCGCAAGTGTTGTTTTCTTTTAGGTTCAGAAGTGAAGGTAAGTCATAATAAGTATGGTTGAAATAGTCAAGATCAAGTCTTTGTCCGTCTATCCACTGTGGAAAGGAGACGTTTTCCAGCGGAGAAAGCAGTTTTCTGTTTTTAATTACTAGCAGTGTAGCCCGGCGTTGCCCGGGTGTAATGAAAGCTTTAAAATTCATCCTAGAGACTATTTGAAATAATAAAATAATTGCGACAATTTACCAATCGCACCTAGTATTATATATATATATATATATATATATATATATATATATATATATATATATAATAGCAGTGTAGCCCGGCGTTGCCCGGGTGTAATGAAAGCTTTAAAACTAATCCATGGGCCTGGAGCTCAAACTATTTGGACGTTGGCACGAAAGACTAAAAAGCAATAGTTGTTTCCAGTTAAAGCGAAACCGTAGACTGAAAGAAAAATGAATGGATGTAAGACAAATTTTGATTTCCTGGTATCGATATCAAATAAGTTTAGTCGTCATAAACTGAATTTTCAAGGATAAATAAGTCATGGCTGAGACTAAGAACTACAATTATACCTACTTAGAGCCAAACCCAAAGCAAAAACTAAAATAAAAGGGCTGAAAAAAATACAGACATACAGGCAGATAAACAGACATACACACAAACATCTTGCGTTATATATATATATATATATATATATATATATATATATATATTATCGACTTTATGTACTATTGTAAGAACTGCAACTTTGAAACTTCTGAATATCGTTTCTTATGTCTTTGTGTATGAGTGTATCAAATTTGATTAAAATCGGACCACTCTTTGTATTACCCGATTTTTTCGATTATCGATTTTCGATATTTATCGGGGGTACCTCGACACGAAACCTAGCTAAGAACACTCGTAGACGCTTATAGTACAACTGTAAATTTTCAAGAAAATCGGTTCCGCCGTTTCGGAATCTATAGGTAACGGACACACACACACAGACCCACACAGACAGACAAAGTTCCATTTATAAATAAGTTTAGATAGATAGATATTTTTATTATTTAAGAATGGCTCAAAAGTAAAAGATTAACATAGCCTTTTCTGAAATTAATTTATCTGTTGATCAAATCTTAATTATAGATCAGCTTTGAACTGAGTAAATTAATCAAACAACTTTAACATAAAATCAGTAGTTGAATACTGGTGAGATTTTCATAGAAATGTGTTTAGCGTTCTTGGTTTCTTTCCCTTTTTTTTTTCATTTATAAAGGAAAAAGAATTTTATTATTTATTATAAACTATCTCACGACCTTCAGGAGCATCCCTGTGACCCTAATTTGGGTACGAAAATATATGCGTTCAAGAGCGATTACTTTTATGCGCGCGAATCAAAATATAAAGAAAAATTGTAACGGAACATGCATAAAAAAAAAAAAAAGATGGTGGACAACATTACGAGGAAATATCAGCTTCAACAACCTGGAATATAACAGGCACAAGATAGATCAGTGGCAGGTGGAATTCAGTGATCCTGAAAGTGAATGTGAACTAATGGCTGACACCGGAAAAAGCCTAACGTCTTGAACCAGAATCAAGATCAGAGATTAAGTTATAAGCGAAAGGACGTTATTCAGAAGCAGACGATAAATAAAACAAATAAAAGAAAGTAAAAGATTTGGAGATTGGGAGAAAATTAGAAAGAATAATAACCGCCAAAAATTAACGAGCAAAGAACACATCGATTATTAATATGATCGCATTAGGATGAAGTTGAAAAGAAATGCAGAGAGCAAAGAAGTTTACAAGGTCTATCCAAAATGGACACGGCCATTTTGAAAATCTCAAGATATCTTCTTTATGTGCCGTGTCCTTTCAGGACGTAGACGCTCATGGATCTCCACTTATCCCTATCTCTTGTCGCTTTTAACACTTTCCTTCTTGGTATGTGGAGCAGTGGATATCGGCTCGGAACAAGAAATCGGAGAGTCGAGTTCGAATTCCAGTTGAATTTGTTGCATTCACTTACGCACAAATACACTTGAAAACGCTATTAATCAGTCGCTTCTCCTCCCAGCTATGGGTTAAATACCATAGACAGATTGGGTTTTGTAGCCTTCTTTGTCAACCAATCTACTTCAGAATGTAATGGCAACCTACTGCGAGAAAAATCCTCTGCCCAATCAGTCATGTCTCTTTCAAGACATGATCACCTAAGCATGTATCACGTATGGCGCTTAGCTGACTTACTGATCTCTCCAAAACCCCTCCCCGCCACCCACTTGATCAAGTCCATCAAGTTTGTCTCGTGCTGCTTTTCTCTATCTCTCTTTTCTTTTATCCGTTCTGTGTGTATTAGATTCTCCAAGCCCTCCTACCTCATTAGTTATTTCAAATCCTCAGCTGTCTCTTTCCTAATGCTAAGTATCAGTTTTTTGTGTTTGCATTCTCTTAAAAATCTTGTTGTTTCTTACATGTTCGGTCTATGGTATCACCAGCATTCTTCTGTAGCTTCGAGTCTCTCCATCTTTGAGATTTGTTCAGTATTTGCTGACATGTTGGAGAACAGATATAACATAACAATCCAGTACCTTTTTCTTCCTTTCCAACGAAAGTTTCATCTCTCTCAATATTGCGTTTAGTTTTTCCAATCGTTACAGGCCAAACTTTTGGAGCCATCCTCTGGACTTTTTTTTTTTAATCATTTCACCTCGAGCAAGGCGGAAACGCCACTGATGTGCAGGGGGTTACATAAATGTAACAAGATTAATTAGAAAAGAGTGAGGAGTACAAACTAGTTAGAAAGGAACAATAGAAATCTGAGAAAGCAGGTGCGATGACAGATACATAGGTGGAGAGAAAGGGAAGGTTATACAGGGGAGGGGAGAGAGCTAGAGGCCAGTGGTTAGTAGATGAGTATTAACTTTGCATTTAAATTTCTGGAGGTTGTAGCCGTCAGGAAAGCAAGAATACGGGAGTGAGTTCCACAGGCGGGAAGTGCGAGAGAGGAAGCTGCAGGAGTAGAATTGTCGTCTGCATTTGGCTAACCTGACTGTGAATGGGTGGGACCCAGTTGCCAGTCTGGTTGCACGTGTAAACACCTGTTGAGGAGGCATCAGTGACTTAAGCTCATCCGAGCAGAAGCCATGAAAGTATTTGTAGAACAGACAAAGGGAGGCCACATTTCGACGATGGTGAAGTGGCTGCAGTCGAGTCGCCAGATCAGTACCTATCACATTACAGACTCTCCTTTGGAGCTTGTCAAGAACACTGAGGAGAACGGAAGGGGCACCTGACCATAAATGGCAGCAGTACTCCATGCACGGACGGATGGTTGACTTGTATATATGCAGGATGGATTCAGGTGGAAAGAACATCCTGGATCGACATAGTGACGCAATCTTCTTAGCAGTAGATTTTGCTATGGATTCAATATAGTGGTTCCATTTGAGGTCTGAGGACAGGGTAAGTCCGAGGAGGCGTAGTGTATTACTCTCCGGGAGAATCACTTGGTCCATGCTTATGGGAGGCAGAAGAGGTTGCCTGTAATGGTTGACAGACAACAGCTTGGTCTTAGATGAATTGAAGTTGACAAGCCACTTCTTGCCCCAGTTCACCACAGAGTGTAGATCCCGCTCAAGGTCAGCAGCGAGATTGTCTGTCCGCCACGACAGGTTTCTTACTGGAGCGGGAGTATATTGTAGTGTCATCTGCGTAGATGCCTACTTGGGACTTGATCTCATCTGGGAGGTCGTTGATGAAAATAAGGAAGAGCGTCGAGCCCAGGATAGAGCCCTGTGGGACACCAGCATTCGTGCTGTAGGACGAAGAGGCTCGCCCATTCAGAACGACCTTCATAATTATTCAATTCCATGTCGTCTTTATTTGAAATTAAATCCGACTAATACCTCGGAGGTTTTCTTACAGAGGATGGAAAGTTCGACACGGAGATCCAAAGTCGTATTAGAACGGCCAAGGGCGCATTTCAAAAGCTAACCAGAGTATTGAAAGACAAAAAGATTTTGTTGGAAACAATTAAGAATATACTGGACTGATATCTGTCCTTCTAAATGGCAGCGAATGTTGGACAGTCTCCTGGAAGATGAAGGAGAGACTCGAAGCAACAGTAATATGATTCTACAGAAGGATGCTGAGGATAAAATGGACCGAACATGTGAACAGCAACAAAGTTTTGGAGAGGATGAAAACGAAAAGGAAACTTATATCTAATATCAGGAATAGACAGCTGAAGTTTTTGGGACACATAATGAGGAAGGAGGGCTTGGAGAATCTGATACTCATAGGACAAATAGAGAGAAAGAGAGACAAGCAAAGCAACGCGAGACATACTTGATGGGCATGAGCAAGTAAATGATGGAGTAGGGTTGGGTGAGATACCAACAGGAAAAGCATTTAGAGCGATAAAGGAGGAGATAAGTTATACATGAGGCCCATGATCGCCTACGTCCTGAAAGGATATACTATTATATTCTTTTCTCAATAATTATATTGGTCTTAATGTGTCTGGAAGTTAAAACATTCCTATTACTTTACATACGTACAAAAACAATCTATATATTCAGTTAATGTAAGATAAAATTCATCCTTGATAATGGCTAAATATACAGCTGAAATCAATTAGATAAATAAAACATTCAGACAATTTTATATAACGCAGGTTCTGAAAAAAAAAAAAAAGAAATTAAGGTCATTAAAAATTATATAAAAACTTAACCATAGTTTCTTCTCTGTCATTTTTAACGAAAATTTCATAAGTATATATATATATATATATATATATATATATATATATATATATATATATATATATATATAAAGAAAGTAACTAACCTAAAGAGCCAACGAACCTACCAAGGTTCCACCTAACCGGATCTTCAGTGATAACGTTTGTTTCAGTGAAATGGAAAAAAGCTTTATATATATATATATATATATATATATATATATAGCGAGTTTCGATCCAGGACAGAAGCAAGTGAATGTGTCTAGCCACATTGATAAGCTGTGATACAGCGAAACAGGCTTGTGTGTGTGTGTGTTTGTGTGTGTTATATATATATATATATATATATATATATATATATATATATATATATATATATATATATATATATATATATATATATATATATATAATTGTATAGATATATAATTATATATATATAATTGTATATATATATAATTGTATATATATAATTGTATATATATATAATTGTAAATAGATATAATTATAGATATATAATTGTATATATATATATATATAATTATATTTATATAATTGTATATATATATATAATTGTATATATATATAATTATATATATATAATTGTATATATATATAATTATATTTATATAATTGTATATATATTTATATAATTGTATATATATATAATTACATTTATATAATTGTATATATATATATATAATTACATTTATATAATTGTATATATATATATATAATTATATATATATAATTGTATATATATATATATAATTGTATATTTATATATATAAGCGTATATATATAATTTTATATATATATATAATTATATATAATTATATATATATATATTTATATATAATTTTATATTCATATATATATATATAATTTTCTATATGTATTATTTTATTTATACACACACACACACACGCACACACACACACACACTCATATATATATATATATATATATATATATATATATATATATATATATATATATATATCCGCTATTGTTATATATAAATAAAAAGAAAACATAAATTCGAAAATTTCGAGATCTTAAGTTTGAACTGAACCTAACGCCATTAGAGAAAATGCCTAACCACGACACTTATTCACATCAAATGCTTTCGACAAATATATTTTTTTTTACTTAACGGTACCCTTAATTTGTCAGTGCTGTTCCCAAACTAGTGAAGATAATTTGATTACTTTCCGTGATTTGTCTTCCAGAATGAAAAATAATCGATCGTCAAAATGCAGGAAATGTTTTTCCCTTGTTGAGAAACGAAGGCCAACCTCGTATTAGACGAAATCTCCTCAAATATTCTTTTTACGCCACCTTGTGTTTTATTCCGTTTTCCCAGCTTTCAACGGTAAAGATGTTTATTGCTTCGTCGTTACCTTACTTGCCTTCAGTTCTTCTCTCCAATAAGCATATCCCACTCAAATTTCACGCCCACGCACTGTGCCGTTGTATTCAACACTTCCAGAATTAGCTCTGTCGTAAGGGTAGCAAACAAAAATTGGGAGGTTCCAACGGCAACCAATTCAGTTTGTAAGTGACAACAATTAGTTTGTTTTTTTTTTGTTTTTTTTTTAATCGTATCACCCCGAGCAAGGCAGTAACGCCACTGATGTGCAGGGGGCTACGTAATTGTGAAAAATTGGAAAAGAGAAAGCCGGAAACCACATCCTAAACAGGGAACAAGGGATGAGCCTCTTAACCTGTTCAATAGACATGGGTGGAGTGTGGACCGGGCGATAGATAGATCTATCTACTCCAATTGAAAAAAAAAAAACAAAGTGAGAAGATTGGAAAAGAGAAAACCGGAAACCACATCCTAAACAGGGAACAAGGGATGAGCTTCTTAACCTGTTCAATAGACATGGGTGGAGTGTGAACCGGGCGATAGATAGATCTATCTACTCCAATTGAAAAAAAAAACAAAGTGAGAAGATTGGAAAAGAGAAAGCCGGAAACCACATCCTAAACAGGGAAAAGGGATGAGCCTCTTAACCTGTTCAATAGATATGGGTGGAGTGTGAACCGGGCGATAGATAGATCTATCTACTCCAATTGAAAAAAAAAGAAACAAAGTGAGAAGATTGGAAAAGAGAAAGCCGGAAACCATATCCTAAACAGGGAACAAGGGATGAGCCTCTTAATTGAAATACATTTAGTTTTAAAGTCAATTACCAAAACTTGGGCGGAGGAGGCTCTTTCCTGATAATTTGACATGATTCTCTTCGTGTAACGTTAATCGATTTAGTATTCTTTTCTTGTCAATTTCTGGAAGAATATCCTGTAAGGTTAATTCTGACATTCTTCTGCAGTAAATTTATTTTTATTCTGACATTTGCCAGTAAATACGCCAGAATTGCTAAGAATCAGGTCCGGTGCATTTTATAACCGAGCCCTGCGACCGAGTGGGGGGCTTGATTTGGGGCCCCGTGCACTTCTTTGTGACAGAAGAAAGAGCAGATAGAAGTGTGATAACGTCTGTTTCAGTGAAATGGAAAATAGCTGCCAATTTCAAATCTTTTCATTTGTACCCACTTGTTAAAATAAAGACCAGCATTCATATTTATTGTTGTTAATGCAATATTTTGTGATGAAACTTAAATATTTAACGATGCGATAGGGGAAATTCTACGGATATTTTATTGTCGTCTGAGCAGATCAGGAGTTGTAGTGCTTTGTGATTCTTATTATTTTATCAACATTTTCTTTTTTCTACCAACATTTATTTACGTTACAAATTTCTACTTACATTTATTTATGCTACAAATTTCTACCAACATTTGTTTACGTTACAAATGTCTACCTACATTTGTTTACATTACAAATTTCTACCTACTTTTGTTTACGTTACAAATTTGAAGTTGAATTGTTCACCTATATTGCATATGATCCATTATTGTACATTGGCTGGAATCACCTATTATGACAGGTCTCTAATTTGTATTTAAATATATTGTATTTATTTTCAATTTTCTTTTCGTTGAATTGTTCAACTATATTGCATATGAGTCATTACTATACCTAATTATGGTTACAATAAAATCTATATTTTATATTAATACTACCTTATGAAAATTGCAATGTCGTACAGTGGGGTGCTGTGTATGATAGATTGGGGGTCACATGAGTCCCTTGCATATGATCCATTATTGTACAGAATTAGGTTACAATAAAATGTGTATTTTATATGAATACTAGCTTATAAAATTTGAGATGTAGTAGAATTGGGGCTTCATACCGTTAATTCGTGGGGGTTGTGTCATAGATTAGGAGGCACTATACCCCCTGCACCGGCGCTGAAGACACCTTTCATATGACATCTGATAAGAAAAATCTCAAGTTTAATATTTTTTATTAATTTAAAATGGAATCATCTATTATGACAGGTCTCTAATTTGTATTAAAGATACATTGTATTTATTTTCAATTTTTCTAGTTGAATTGTTCACCTATATTGCATATGATCCATTATTGTACATTGGCTGGAATCATCTATTATGACAGGTCTCTAATTTGTATTTAGATACATTGTATTTATTTTCAATTTTTCTAGTTGAATTGTTCACCTATTTTGCATATGATCCATTATTGTACATAGGCTGGAATCATCTATTATGACAGGTCTCTAATTTGTATTTAGATACATTGTATTTATTTTCAATTTTTCTAGTTGAATTGTTCACCTATTTTGCATATGATCCATTATTGTACATAGGCTGGAATCATCTATTATGACAGGTCTCTAATTTGTATTTAGATACATTGTATTTATTTTCAATTTTCTAGTTGAATTGTTCACCTATATTGCATAGGATCCATTATTGTACATAGGCTGGAATCATCTATTATGACAGGTCTCTAATTTGTATTTAGATACATTGTATTTATTTTCAATTTTTTTTTTTTTGTTGAATTGTTCACCTATATTGCATATGATCCATTATTGTACATAGGCTGGAATCATCTATTATGACAGGTCTCTAATTTGTATTTAGATACATTGTATTTATTTTCAATTTTTCTAGTTGAATTGTTCACCTATTTTGCATATGATCCATTATTGTACATAGGCTGGAATCATCTATTATGACAGGTCTCTAATTTGTATTTAGATACATTGTATTTATTTTCAATTTTCTAGTTGAATTGTTCACCTATATTGCATAGGATCCATTATTGTACATAGGCTGGAATCATCTATTATGACAGGTCTCTAATTTGTATTTAGATACATTGTATTTATTTTCAATTTTTTTTTTTTTTGTTGAATTGTTCACCTATATTGCATATGATCCATTATTGTACATAGGCTGGAATCATCTATTATGACAGGTCTCTAATTTCTATTTAGATACATTGTATTTATTTTCAATTTTTTTTTTTTTTTGTTGTTGAATTGTTCGCCTATATTGCATATGATAGGTTATTGTACGTAATTAGGTTACAATAAAATTTGTTTTTACGTGAATATTACCTTATGGAAATTGAGATATGGCATTGTGACGGCAGGCGGTATCATAGACTTGAAACCTTTGCACTGGTTCTGGCTAAGATCTTCTTTCTTTTACAGAGGTGATCATGAACCTCCATTTTATCCTATCCTTCGTTGCTCATAACCACCTTGGTATCTCTCTCAAAACTCGCTTTGCTATCCACTTACTCAGGCCCATCAAGTATGTCTCACGTTGCTGTCCCTGTCTCTCTTTCATTGTGAGTATTAGATTCTCCAAGCCCTCCTTTCTCATCACGTGTTCTAGAAACCTCGGCTGTCTTTTCCTGATGTTAAGTGTATGTTTCCTTTTCGTTTGCATCCTTTTCAAAATACTGTCGTTGGTCACATGATCGGTCCATCGTATTTTTAAAACATTTCTGTTGGTTCGAATCTTTCCTTCATCTCTGAGGAGATTGTCCAGTATTCGCTACCATATAGGAGGACAAACATCCAGTGCCCTTTTCTTGGAATTGGAAGCCGAGTTCGAATACCAGTTGAATTAAGGAATTAATCCGTCTCTTTCCTCCACTTATAGGTTGAATAGCAAGACAGATTGGATTCTGTAGCCTTGGTTGGCAACCAGTCTACCGCAGGAAGCAATGACAAACTACTGCGGGATAATCTTTTTGTTCAGTAAGTCATGTCTCTTTCGAGACATGATCGCCCAACCGTGTATCACGTATGGCACTTAACTGACTAACTACATATAATAGTTGGAAACATAATTAAAACTTCTACAGGGTATAAAGTGGGGGATCGGTTTTCTATTGCTATGAAATAATAAACTGATCCCCCACTAATTATACTTAATATGATGATTTAATATAATCTATCTCTTCTCACTTCAGTCTCACTTCAGCTATGAGTTAAATGGCAGGACAAATTGGGTTCTATACCCTTGGCTGACAACAAGTCTACCGCAGAAAGTAATGGCAACCTACTGCAGGATAATCCTCTACCCAGTCAGTCATGTCTCTTTCGAGACATGATCGCCCAAGTGTGTATCACGTATGGCACCTAACTGACTGACTTACTTTTTTCTTTGTTTCAAGCGAAATCTTCTTCTCTCAAAAATCTACTTAGCATTTGTACAAATTTAAATCATGTCAAATTGTTTACCCAGTTTTCTGTGCTAGATTTTCTCGCATCCACAAAACGTGTATCATGGAGATAGACTAAACTATCGCCCGGTTCACACTCCACCCACGTCTATTGAACAGGTGAAGAGGCTCATTCCTTGTTCCCTGTTTAGGATGTGGTTTCCGGCTTTCACTTTTCCAATCTTTTCACTCCTTTTTCTTTTTTCTTTTTCTTATTCCTTTTTTTCAATTGGAGTAGATAGACTAAACTATCGCCCGGTTCACACTCCACCCTCGTCTACTGAACAGGTGAAGAGGCTCATTCCTTGTTCCCTGTTTAGGATGTGGTTTCCGGCTTTCACTTTTCCAATCTTTTCACTCCTTTTTCTTTTTTCTTTTTCTTTTTCCTTTTTTTCAATTGGAGTAGATAGACTAAACTATCGCCCGGTTCACACTCCACCCTCGTCTACTGAACAGGTGAAGAGGCTCATTCCTTGTTCCCTGTTTAGGTTTCCGGCTTTCACTTTTCCAATCTTTTATCTCTTACGTAACCACCTGCGCACCAGTGGCGTTACCGCCTTGCTCGGGGTGATATGATTTAAAAAAAAATGTATGGCACTTAACTGATCTAAATAAATAAATATATAAAGGCCGTCCCCAGTTGGAAGATTGGTGCAACATTGTCTTCCAGATTATATATATATATTCTCTATTTAGTCTTGTTCCATACAACGCCATTCTTAAATATAAATATTTCATTATTACGAGACTTTTCTCTTTGGTAACACAATCTTCCTGCTATTTCCGGCCTTGTGCCATACTAAATTACTTTTCGTAAATATCAATAAATATAATTCCAATGTTGAACATAAATATTCCGTTTCGTCTGAGAATTCTCTGTTTTTTTTTTTTTTTTTTTTTTTTTTTTTCAACCGTTATCAACAAACCCAAAACGTTGATATTTACTGATCTGGTTTTAAAATATAAGTTCCTCTTCCATCTGCGAAATAGAAAGAGTAAAGATTTGATTGCAGACCCCATTTTTAAATATATATGTTTATATTTTTATATATATATATTGTTGTTAACAGCTCTTGACCCTGGAGTCAAAGACAGTTTATGAAGTGAAATAATCATTTCGACTCTTGCCAGTTAATTTAGCATCTTGACACGTCAACCACTCACACATCTATATCAACAATCCTAAAATCGTCCCTCCTGCCCGCTTTTATCAACATCTAGGTCAAGAAAGTCACGCTCGATGCCAGTAGAAAAATAGTTGAGTTTTATTTTGTTTTATTAGATGAAAAGGGAGCGTGGTTTCTGCAAAAGTGCTCAAATCATTTCTACACTGACTGGAAATAAAATTGCAGCTCTGAATAGTTGTTTCAATTTACTGAAAATAAAACATACAGTCCTATCACAACTGTGATTGTCCCTTCTGTCTTTAGTTAGCACGACCGGTACGTTCTGTCAATGCGTTATAAATAATGGACTGTTACGCGTTTTGATCGCGTGAAAGAGGGGAAAAGATATTAGTTGGTTTCAGCGAGAAAATGAAAGCAAGGACTAAAGGGAAGGTAGAAGTGTGGTTAGAGAGAGAGAGAGAGAGAGAGAGAGAGAGAGAGAGAGAGAGAGAATCAGATTAAGCTGATAGGAATAGATACTACACTTTGATCTCAGCCAAAAAATCGAGTTGTTATTATATTAAAAGAAAGGCGTAGTTTCTGTAAAAATGCTCAAGTAATTTTTACACTAATTAAAAATAAAATTAGTGAATTACTGAAGATGAAGCATACAATTCTGCTATAATTATACTTGGGGCACCTCGATGTGGTGTAATGGTTAACGAGCTTGTCTCGCTAGAATCATTACAATTGAGTTGTGAGTTCGATCCTTGGGTTCCCCATACTTTCGGCCACATCAGAGCTGCACTGAGAAAATCACTATTGTAATTGTGCTTGTCCCCCCAACGTCGTTAGTTAGCACGACCGGTACGTCCTATCACTGCGTCATAAATAATGGATTCTTCTACGTATTGATTGTGTAGAAAGAGTGGAATACATTAATTGGCTTCAGCGAGAAAAATGAAAGAAAGAAGTGGAGAGAGAAAACCAGAAAACCAGATCAAGTTGATAGAAACAGATACAACACTTTAATCTCAGCCTCTCCCTACCCCACAGTGGCAAGTTGTGACACAAAGTCAGTTTTTAACGTAGGGGCCTAAGCGCGTACACTCTGGCTGTTGGTCAAAATTTACCCAGACCCACATGCGTGATGAGTGGGTACTAAGCTTATGTTAGCTGTTCTAAGCTTGTCTTTTATGGTCTAAGCTTGACTTAGATGATCATAGCTGGACTTGGCTGATCATAGGTTTCTCGGCCAAAATTTTCGCGCGGTTACGTCGCTACCGAATTGGATACAAGGTCGAGGTTTAAAGTGGGTTTAACGGCGATACTGTGGGAAAATTACCTAGGGTTCTCTTGCACTCCTCTTTTGCAGAACACCCAAATCACCGGTCAATAGACCTAGCCCCTTCCCGAAGGAGAGGTACTGTCTGGGCAAAGGTCCCCTAGGGCTTGAGGTTAATTTGAACTTCTTCGAGCTAAAACGCAATAACCACCGCAATAAAATGACATTTTTAAAACGCACAGCTTTGACGGACAGAAAACCAGTAAGGCAATATCTAAAAAAATTAATTACTGTTACGAGGATGCATTTATATAGATAGACTAAACTATCGCCCGGTTCACACTCCACCCACATCTATTGAACAGGTGAAGAGGCTCATCCCTTGTTTCCTGTTTAGGATGCGGTTTCCGGTTTTTCTCTTTTCTAATCCTCTCACTTTTTTTTTCAATTGGAGTAGATAGACTAAACTATCGCCCGGTTCACACTCCACCCACATCTATTGAACAGGTGAAGAGGCTCATCCCTTGTTTCCTGTTTAGGATGTGGTTTCCGGTTTTCTCTTTTCTAATCTTCTCACTCTTATGTAGCCCCCTGCACATCAGTGGCGTTACCGCCTTGCTTGGGGTGATATGATTAAAAAATAAAAATATTAATAAAGTCGACAAAAAAGTTAAAATCTAAAGTAAGAAATTCTACTGAGTCCTACTTGTTATTACAAAAAAGTTTTAATTAATGAAATAGTTGTTTAGTAGAGAAATTAGAAGCAGAACGTTTGAAAGATTCTTGATCATTCCAGAAAATTCTGGTAACATCTAGATAATTCGAAAGGATTCTAGAAAAATGCAAATTAGGTGTTAGCCCCTATAAAAATAGGTTTTGAGCAGACAGTAGTTAGTTGTTAAAAGGATTTGCTGACATTATCAACTCCGGTCCGATTCAGGATTTGTATATCCAGCCAAAAGAATCTCTAAAAGTTGCCGACCAACTAAAACCTGAAAGAGAACCTCATGGAACTGAATGGGTAAATAGATTATTTTACTCTTTCATTGACCGAACAAAGAATTATTCTTTATATACACATTTGAATATTTCCTAAAAGTATAGCACTTAGACTAATTCGCTATCTTAACTGGGTAAAGATACCTGACACCTTCCTTTACCTTCGTAACACTTACCCGTCACTCTGCCAGTAGTAAACTCTGTTTTTTTCTATTTGAATGTTTTTTTCTATTTGAAAGTTTTTTTTATAAGCGTTTCACCCCGAGCAAGGAATGTCACTGCCACTACTGCGCAGGGGGCTACATAGAGTGGAGAAAGGATGATTAAATATAGGAAATGTCAGAGGGTGGGTGATAGGCGGGTAAGGATACAGAGAATGAGGGTTGGGTAGATGAGAGTGTTCTGAGAATAATTGGGAGTTAGTGTGATAGGAGGTGTCTATTGACCCTACATTTAAACACCTGGAGATTGTAGCTGTCGGGAAAGCAGACTTGTGGAAGGGAGTTCCACAGGCGGGAAGCGCGAGAAAAGAAGCTGTTGGAGTAGAATTTACGGTTACATCTTATTTGTTTAACTGTAAAAGGGTGGGACCTAGTAAATTGTATATTTGTAAAATATTTTATTTCGTGTTTTTTGTAAATTAAATATTTGTCTGGGATTTGCTCTGTGTTTTGGTAAATCATATTTTTCTTTTGTTACAACTTATAATACCTACCAATTACCATAAATTATATTAAATAACATAGTCTACTAAATAATTTTAAAATTATCATAAAGAAAATATTCGTAAGGCAGGGATTTGGCGAGAAAAAAAGGCAAGATAAAAGTGTTTTATGTCTTTACCAGTACCTGGTAATGGGTGTGGGCAGCTCGTAGTGGTGTGATGGTTAGCAAGCTTGTCTGTTACAACTGAGTAGTATATTCGATCCTCAATGGGTACCTCCATAATTTGGGCCTTGTGCCACATACAAGGGGCGCTTAGAAAATCAATACCTGATAATGGATTATTCTGTTCTGATTGCGTGGTAAGAGGGTAAATATACTACTTGAATTTAATGAGAACACTCCACCCACGTCTATTGTACAGGTGTAGAGGCTCATCCCTCGTTCCCTGTTTAGGATGTGGTTTCCGGCTTTCTCTTTTCCAATCTTTTCACTTTCCTTTTTCTTTTTCTTTTCTTCAGTTGGAGTAGATAGACTAAACTATCGCCCGGTTCACACTCCACCCACGTCTATTGTACAGGTGTAGAGGCTTATCCCTTGTTTCCTGTTTAGGATGTGGTTTCCGGTTTTCTCTTTTCCAAATCTTTTCACTCTTACGTAGCCCCCTGCACATCAGTGGCGTTACCGCCTTGCTCGGGGTGATATGATTAAAAAAAAAAGAAAGAAAAGTAAATGAAGAATACATAAGAAAGACGAGATGGATTTTTGCCTCTCCCAATCAAATAAGTGAATATGATGGACTTGATTTAAATTTTGCCTCTCTCTAGGTTGTCAGTGAATATAATGGGCTTGACATGAATTTTAACTCTCTCAAAGGTAAATGAATATAATGAACATGGATTTTGCCTCTCCCAATGGTATTAGCACGTAAGGGAATATAATAGACTTTACTTGAATTTTGTCTTTCCCAAGGATATTAGCAAGTAAGCGAATATAATGGACTTGATTTAAATTTTGCCTCTCCTAAGGTTACACGTACGTAAGTGAATTCAATTGACTTGACTTGAATTTGAACTTGGCTTTCCGGTTTCTCAACCCGAGCCGCTCTCCATTGCTCCACTGTGCCTCCTATAAAGTAGTTGTATATATATGGCGTATACTGTGAAAGCAGTTTTATATAAAATTTAATAAATTTTGTGTACATACTAATACAGGTAACGACACTAGTCATGTAATCATCACACGGATTTTTAAGTGGTGAAATTAAGATTTCCCAGAAAAATAATGCTTCGTACTTTCTACACGTGTAAACATGATAAACATAAACGCTTTCCTTTTTTCTTTTCACTGCCCGAATGGAGATCTGCAGGATTTTCTGACATTTTGAATAATATCTTTACTGAGCACGAAACACATGGTAAGTAATCCATGAATGAAGTTGCTACTGTGACGATCCCTAACAATAAATAGATAAAATTTACACCCCAAAGAATGAAAATAAATCTAAAAGACATGCCTGTGTAGTTAAGTAGTATTTCATTGCTTAAATAATTCGTTTTCTACAGCTTAGCAATCCATTGGAGGTTATTTAAAACTAGCAAAATATTTTCGGGTTGCAAGAATTTTTAAAAATTATAATGAATTAGTGATTTCAAATATTACTAATTAACCCATGGCTGGAAGAAGAGGTGGATTCATATGTTTTTGAAGTGTATTTGAGCGTAAGTTAAGATAAGGAACCTGACTGGAATTAGAACTCCGCTCTCTGATTAACAATTTCGAGTCGCTATCAGTTATGTCAGCCGCACATGAAAGCAATTGGAGTAGATAGACAGAAATATCGCCCGGTTCACACTCCACCCACGTCTATTGAACAGGTGTAGAGGCTCGTCCCTTGTTCCCTGTTTAGAACGTGGTTTCCGGCTTTCTCTTTTCCAATCTTTTCACTTTTCTATTTTTTTTCTTTTTTCAATTAGAGTAGATAGACTGAACTATCGCCCGGTTCACACTCCACCCACGTCTATTGAACAGGTGTAGAGGCTCATCCTTTATTCCCTGTTTAGAACGTGGTTTCCGGCTTTCTCTTTTCCAATCTTTTCACTTTTCTATTTTTTTTCTTTTTTCAATTAGAGTAGATAGACTGAACTATCGCCCGGTTCACACTCCACCCACGTCTATTGAACAGGTGTAGAGGCTCATCCCTTATTCCCTGTTTAGAACGTGGTTTCCGGCTTTCTCTTTTCAAATCTTTTCACTTTTCTATTTTTTTTCTTTTTTCAATTAGAGTAGATAGACTGAACTATCGCCCGGTTCACACTCCACCCATGTCTATTGAACAGGTGTAGAGGCTCGTCCCTTGTTCCCTGTTTAGGACGTGGTTTCCGGTTTTCTCTTTTCCAATCTATTCACTCTTACGTAACCCCCTGCACACCAGTGGCCTTACCGCCTTGCTCGGGGTGATATGATTAAAAAATAAATAAATAAATTGGTGCAAACGTAGGCTACGTAGCTGGGCTAGAGAACCCCCACAAAGGCTTCGGAACCTTCCTTGTGCTTTCTAGAACTTTCCATTTTTGGCAGGTCATGTCAGCACTTAAAAACCTTCGGATTTTGGAGGTTTTCGGATTTGGGAATTTCGGAGAAATTGTAGCGAACAAAACAAGATTTAGATTTTAAAATTCAAATGCTAAGCACTGACTCATTGATTTTGCTAGAAATAAAAAAATTTACTCGAATTTACAAAACCGTACTTAGCACACATGCAAAAGCGAATCCAAAACAAAACTAGTGAAATTTCACACCTCAATGCGAAATGTTTTTCGGCCAATAGAAAACTAGGAAACATCTAAAAACAAATTTCAAATAAACTTCAATTGTCAGAAACAATTTTTTTTGCTGACCCTATTAGAGAGCCGGCGCAAAGTTTGTTCGTTATCGAACGGAAAAACCAGAATCACACCCGGGAGTGAATTCCCAAATGATCTTTTCGAGCCCCACAAACGAAATAAAAGACGGAGCAAATTCGACTGTCGCCAGAGAGAAGTGAGACGAGCATAATTAACACGTACCCTTGATAAACGTCAAGCGATCGCTATTAGTGTTTCTCTCTCTCATTTTTCTCACCTCCTTCGTTTTTATCGTTCACCCGTCTGCCTTTTCTTATACTTGATAATCTAACAGAACCCTTTAAGACTGAGCGATTACTTCAAAGACACCCCTACCTAAAGACAACGCTTATATATAAATCCATACAATTTACTACTACGGATTCTTGATACCCTTTACTACTTACTACTGTTTCTCAATGAACATTAACTTCTACCAATTCATGTTATTCTTTTCTACTGATAAATTTCTATTTACACATACAAAAGGTATACTTTTATTCTTCCACAAATCCATCTTCTGATAACCTTCTGATAATTCTGAAAAAACTTGTTAGTTGTAGGAAGTTCGGCTATGTTTGACACAAGGTCAATTTAATAAACATTAACTACCTCCCTAATTCTACAAAAGAATGTTAAATCTGTAATTATTTTGTAATATTAGAGACATTAATAAATTATAAATAATAATAAATTATAAATTTATATCTCTTCAAATTTACTAATGATAAATAAAATCATTAGTAATTTTGAAGAGATATAAATTTATTTCTTTTTTATACGAACTTAATTTTTATCTAGTCTAAATCATGCTTTATAAGTCCTTTTTTATCAATCAGCATTTATATTAAATTGAAATAACTTTACTTCGTTTTGTTACTAGCTTCGTTCTTCTATATAGTTTAAAACTTTTCCCATAGGATTGAAAACATTTCTTGTCATTCAAACATCATGGCGATGAAAAGAAATAAATTTAATTTTGATACCATTTATTTATTCTTTCGTGTAAGACTCGATTGATAGAATAGGAATACTTACTTATCTTTCAATCCACGTTCGTTCTTGATACGCCCATTTATAGAATTATTTTGAAGAGGCCTTTTTTCTTCAGTACTTCATAGTTGTCCACTTTACTTATTAGATTTATTCACTCAAACTGCCTATGCGTGCAGAAACGAATCGAGGAAAACCAAGATAAAGCAAAGACCTTCAGGTACACAGGGTAGAGATGATCGGAAAGTTTTACTGATAAATATTTGCATTGAATCGTTGGATTGAATGAAGATAATAAGACTCGGATGCTGTTAAATAAGTTATCTTGGCTGGCGATAACAGATACGGAAGTTGGAAGATAGAATGGGTCTTCGAGGAATTTCATTATTGGGGAATAAGATAGATAAGATAAGCACTTTCTAATCTTACCATTTTTTTTTTTTCGCTTTACATGGAATAATAAATTATCAAAGATGGAGTTTACCAGGTTTCTATCTTTTACTGTTTTCTTTATATATTTTTTATACTCCATTTTTTTTATTTTGTTTATTCATTTGTTTGTTTATTTATTTATTTATTTACCATTTTCTTTCTTTCTTTTTTTCTTTACTTTTTCTTACTTTAATTCTTCATCACTGTCTTTTTTCCTCTCTTTACCATTTTCGTTCTTTTTTCTTTCCTGACAATTTTCTTTCTTTCTTTCTTTCTTTCTTTTTTCTTTACTTTTTTCTTAATTTAATTCTTCATCACTGTCTTTTTTCCTCTCTTTAAAATTTTCGTTCTTTTTTCTTTCCTGACAATTTTCTTTCTTTCTTTCTTTCTTTCTTTCTTTTTTCTGTTTTTTTCCTCTCTTTACCATTTTCG
Organism: Ascarosepion bandense; assembly: GCA_037127315.1. Lineage (NCBI taxonomy): Eukaryota > Metazoa > Mollusca > Cephalopoda > Sepiida > Sepiidae > Ascarosepion > Ascarosepion bandense. Next base: position 2,019,979 of record JBBBDQ010001849.1, read on the forward strand.
TTCTTTTTTCTTTCCTGACAATTTTCTTTCTTTCTTTCTTTCTTTCTTTCTTTCTTTCTTTCTTTCTTTACCATTTTCTTTACCTTTTTCTTACTTTAATTCTTCATCACTGCCTTTTTTCCTCTCGTTACCATTTTCGTTCTTTTTTCTTTCCTTACAATTTTCTTTCTTTCTTTCTTCACTAATTTCTTTCGTTATCATTTTCTTTGTTTCTTTTTCACAATTTTCTTTCTTTACAATTTCTTTTGTTTCTTTTTCTTTACCATTTACTTTCTTTTTTCTTTCTTTCCTTCTTTCTTTCTTTGTGATTACGTTTCCCATTCCATTTTTTTCTTTGCCCAGTTATTTCCTTCTTTAATCGTTCTTTCTTGCTTTCGTTCTTTTTATTTTGCTTTCTTTCTGTTTTTCTTTCTGTTTTTCTTTCTTTTGTCTTTTTTCTTTCTTTCATTATACGTTTCCCATTCCTTTTTTCTCTTTGCCCAGTTATCTTTCTTTCTTTCTTTCTGTCTTTCTTTCTTTTTACGTTTTCCAATCGATATTTTCTTTCTTTGCCCAATCCATATTTTACTTCTTTAATCGCTCTTTCTTTCTTTCGTTATTTTTCTTTTTCTCTCTTTGTTTTTCTTTCTGTTTTTCTTTCTTTTTTTTCTTTCTTTCTTTATACGTTTCCCATTCCCTTTTTTTCTTTGCTCAGTTATCTTCTTTCTTTCTTTCTTTCTTTCTTTCTTTCTTTCTTTCTTTTATGGTAACTTACCCATATGAAACATTAACTCTTCCAAACTGTATATAAGCAGCTGTTCTCTTTTTCAGAGAGCAGAGTGTGAGAGCAAAATCTATTGCAGTAGATAACTCTGACTGCCGGACTAACAGTCACGCTAATAATCTCTCATTGATATATGTTTGTATTACTGTCTTTATTAAATACATTTGTTTAACTTTGTTCGTGTCTTTATTTTTGACTCTAACAAGGCCACAACACTTTTATTTTTTGTTCTTACTTTTTCCAATCCATTTTTCTTTGCCCAGTTATTTCCCTCTTTTTTTCTTTCTTTCTTTCCTTTGAACACTAACCCGACTGCATTGGCGGAAAAATAGAACTACAACATTAATTAATTCACCACTTGGGTGGCATTTAACGAAGATCGTTGTATTTATAAGAATGATTTTTTCAATGCTTTTCCTAACCTTCTGCATATATATATTGTATCCGGTAATCCTGGAGTATCATTTATAGAAGGAGGTGAATAATTTCACAGTCTGACAAGATAAATTAGCGAAATTTCAATTCTGCAAACCTTTTAATCTTTGCGATTAATATTCACCATGGTATTAAATGAATTGACAAGGAAAAGATTGTGAGGAAAATTAAATAGTATTTTTGCAAAAATAAATGCTGCTTTTTCATTATAAAACTGTAGCAGGTTTTTCGTATTTGTGAATATATAAGTAGGAGCAAAAGTAGAGACGAAGCACGGAGCCAAAAAAATATATATACAGGCGGGTGCAAAAGCAAAAAAAAAAAGATGAACCACCGAGCTAAAAATGAATACTGACGTCGTAGCAAAAGAGAAAAAGATGAAACATCGAATTAAAATATACAGATGGTTGCTAAAAGGAAAAAAATGAAACATCGAGTTGAAAATAAATATATATACACGTAGAAGCAAAAGAGATAAAGATGAAACACCAAGCTAAAATACACAGGTCGGTGTAAAAGGGAAAAAGATGGAATACCGAGCTAAAGAGTATACAGTTGGGAGCAAATGAAAACAAAGACGAAACACCAAGCCAAAATACACAGGTCGGTGCAAAAGAGAAAAAGATGGAATACCGAGCTAAAGAGTATACAGTTGGGAGCAAAAGAAAACAAAGACGAAACGCCAAACCAAAATACACAGGTCGGTGCAAAAGAGAAAAAGATGGAATACCGAGGTAAAGAGTATACAGTTGGGAGCAAATGAAAACAAAGACGAAACACCAAGCTAAAATACACAGGTCGGTGCAAAAGAGAAAAAGATGGAATACCGAGCTAAAGAGTATACAGTTGGGAGCAAATGAAAACAAAGACGAAACACCAAGCTAAAATACACAGGTCGGTGTAAAAGGGAAAAAGATGGAATACCGAGCTAAAGAGTATACAGTAGGGAGCAAATGAAAACAAGGACGAAACACCAAGCTAAAATACACAGGTCGGTGCAAAAGAGAAAAAGATGGAATACCGAGCTAAAGAGTATACAGTTGGGAGCAAATGAAAACAAAGACGAAACACCAAGCTAAAATACACAGGTCGGTGCAAAAGGGAAAAAGATGGAATACCGAGCTAAAGAGTATACAGTTGGGAGCAAATGAAAACAAAACGAAACACCAAGCTGAAATACACAGGTCGGTGCAAAAGGGAAAAAGATGGAATACCGAGCTAAAGAGTATACAGTTGGGAGCTAATGAAAACAAAGACGAAACACCATGCTAAAATACACAGGTCGGTGCAAAAGAGAAAAAGATGGAATACCGAGCTAAAGAGTATACAGTTGGGAGCAAATGAAAACTAAGACGAAACACCAAGCTAAAATACACAGGTCGGTGCAAAAGGGAAAAAGATGGAATACCGAGCTAAAGAGTATACAGTTGGGAGCAAAAGAAAACAAAGACGAAACACCAAGCTAAAATACACAGGTCGGTGCAAAAGAGAAAAAGATGGAATACCGAGGTAAAGAGTATACAGTTGGGAGCAAATGAAAACAAAGACGAAACACCAAGCTAAAATACACAGGTCGGTGCAAAAGAGAAAAAGATGGAATACCGAGGTAAAGAGTATACAGTTGGGAGCAAATGAAAACAAAGACGAAACACCAAGCTAAAATACACAGGTCGGTGTAAAAGGGAAAAAGTTGGAATACCGAGGTAAAGAGTATACAGTTGGGAGCAAATGAAGACAAAGACGAAACACCAAGCTAAAATACACAGGTCGGTGCAAAAGAGAAAAAGATGGAATACCGAGGTAAAGAGTATACAGTTGGGAGCAAATGAAAACAAAGACGAAACACCAAGCTAAAGTACACATGTCGGTGCAAAAGAGAAAAAGATGGAATACAGACCTAAGGAGTATACAGTTGTGAGGAAATGAAAAAAAAGACGAAACACCAAGCTAAAATACACAGGTCGGTGCAAAAGGGAAAAAAATGGAATACCGAGGTAAAGAGTATACAGTTGGGAGCAAATGAAAACAAAGACGAAACACCAAGCTAAAATACACAGGTCGGTGTAAAAGAGAAAAGATGGAATACAGAGGTAAAGAGTATACAGTTGGGAGCAAATTAAAACAAAGACGAAACACCAAGCTAAAATACACAGGTCGGTGCAAAAGAGAAAAAGATGGAATACCGAGGTAAAGAGTATAGAGTTGGGAGCAAATGAAAACAAAGACGAAACCCCAAGCTAAAATACACAGGTCGGTGCAAAAGAGAAAAAGATGGAATACCGAGGTAAAGAGTATACAGTTGGGAGCAAATGAAAACAAAGACGAAACACCAAGCTAAAATACACAGGTCTGTGCAAAAGGGAAAAAGATGGAATACCGAGCTAAAGAGTATACAGTTGGGAGCAAAAGAAAACAAAGACGAAACACCAAGCTAAAGTACACAGGTCGGTGCAAAAGAGAAAAAGATGGAATACCGACCTAAGGAGTATACAGTTGGGAGCAAATGAAAACAAAGACGAAACACCAAGCTAAAATACACAGGTCGGTGCAAAAGGGAAAAAAATGGAATACCGAGGTAAAGAGTATACAGTTGGGAGCAAATGAAAACAAAGACGAAACCCCAAGCTAAAATACACAGGTCGGTGCAAAAGAGAAAAAGATGGAATACCGAGGTAAAGAGTATACAGTTGGGAGCAAATGAAAACAAAGACGAAACACCAAGCTAAAATACACAGGTCGGTGCAAAAGAGAAAAAGATGGAATACCGAGCTAAAGAGTATACAGTTGGGAGCAAATGAAAACAAAGACGAAACACCAAGCTAAAGTACACAGGTCGGTGCAAAAGAGAAAAAGATGGAATACCGAGGTAAAGAGTATACAGTTGGGAGCAAATGAAAACAAAGACGAAACACCAAGCTAAAATACACAGGTCGGTGTAAAAGGGAAAAAGATGGAATACCGAGCTAAAGAGTATACAGTTGGGAGCAAATGAAAACAAAGACGAAACCCCAAGCTAAAATACACAGGTCGGTGCAAAAGAGAAAAAGATGGAATACCGAGGTAAAGAGTATACAGTTGGGAGCAAATGAAAACAAAGACGAAACACCAAGCTAAAATACACAGGTCGGTGCAAAAGAGAAAAAGATGGAATACCGAGCTAAAGAGTATACAGTTGGGAGCAAATGAAAACAAAGACGAAACACCAAGCTAAAATACACAGGTCGGTGCAAAAGAGAAAAAGATGGAATACCGAGGTAAAGAGTATACAGTTGGGAGCAAATGAAAACAAAGACGAAACACCAAGCTGAAATACACAGGTCGGTGCAAAAGAGAAAAAGATGGAATACCGAGCTAAAGAGTATACAGTTGGGAGCAAATGAAAACAAAGACGAAACACCAAGCTAAAATACACAGGTCGGTGCAAAAGAGAAAAAGATGGAATACCGAGGTAAAGAGTATACAGTTGGGAGCAAATGAAAACAAAGACGAAACACCAAGCCAAAATACACAGGTCGGTGCAAAAGAGAAAAAAATGGAATACCGACCTAAAGAGTATACAGTTGGGAGCAAATGAAAACAAAGTCGAAACATCAAGTTAAAATATACAGGCGGGGGCAAAAGTGAAAAAGATGAAACATCGAGCTTAAAAAATTGTATTTAGTTGGGAACAAATGAAAAAAAGACGAAACACCAAGCTAAAATATACAGGTGAGTGCAAAGTAGAAAAAGATAAAACACCATGCTAAAAAGTATACAGTTGGGAGCAAAAGAAAAAAAGGATTAAACACCAAGGTGTAAATATTCTTCTAGGGCAAAAGAGAAAAAGACAAAACACCGAACTGAAAAAAAAAATCAAATAAATAAATGTTTCATTTTTTACTCTGCACTTCTAAGTGTTCGACAATGTACATTCAGAAGTACTATGTGGGGTCCTTCAGGCGTTTAGTGCAAATGGTGGCGTCAGTATTGATTCGGTAGGAGATATGATGCATATCTGAGTACATGTTCATACTGAAAATAGGCCATGCAATTGTGAGTCATTTCATTTAACCTATTCGACGGATTCACAATTTCAGATGCACATTAGAATTTGCTACCAGCTACTAAATGAAGTGCACATTCAGTTAGGCAAAATGCGAGGTCCAATTCTGCTTCATCACAATATTTGGCGGCATCCTTTATATATATATATATATATATATATATATATATATATATATATATATATATATATATCCCACTTATCACGTTCATGGGGAAAGAGAAACAATAGCCAAGCAGAGTCGGCTCATTTCATTTGAAAGGCTATAACGAAGCAACGTCGGCTTAGTTCATTCTTTTACTTCCAGTTATTAAGGCAATTGCCGCGTGTTTGCTCTTTAACTGTGCCTTATTATTATTATTATTATTTTGCAATAATTGTCTCATTGAATTGTAAAGAATATATATATATATATATATATAGTCATCCGCAGACAGATCTATTTCGCTGTATCACAGCTCATCAGTACGGTTAGACTTCGATTGCTATTTAACCCAGGATTGAAACCCGACCGAATTGGCGTCAGTCAGCGATTCTACCGCTGGGCTATGGGCGTTCGGTAGAAGAAGGCAGACTTTTTAACGTGTATATTATCATTATACGCGCCCAATAGCCAAAGTGTTCTAATTCATTGTACTGAATGAACGATGCGTACATGCCAGAGTAGCTACTGTTTTTCAAAGTTTACCATTCTTCCAGAGTGCTCAATCAGAGTGTGAGAGCGTATATATATATATATATATATCCTCTCTGTTATAATAAAGACCGTTGTGTATTTATTTGTATATATATTTATAGTCATCCGCAGACCAATCTGTTTCGCTGTATCACAGCTCATCAGTACGTCTATATTCCGATTGCTTTTTAACCCAGGATTGAAACCCGACCGAATTAGAGTTCTAATAGAATTCTAACTCTGAGCTATGGGTGCTCGGTGGAAGGAGGCAGACTTTTTAGCGTGTATATTATCATTATGCACGCCCAATAGCTGAGAGTGTTCTAATTCATTGCTGGATGAACGATGCGTAGATGCTAAAGTAGCTACTGTTTTTCAAAGTCTGCCATTCTTCCAGAGTGCTCGATCAGAGTGTGCGAGCGTAAAAATGGCTTTACGCTCTGTCCTTTGGTTACCGTGTTGAACGCTCAGTCGGTACGGTTTCTCTGACATGTGCCAATATCCTGGTGGGTGAATCCCCGACAGCTGACAAATCAGTCAGGTTTCAGTCCCGGCTTGAGGCAAACGGTTAATCTAGCCGCACTGAAGAGCTGTGATACCTATGAAACGGGCATGTCAGCGGACCATTTATATATATATATATATATATATATATATATAATGTGGAATATATGGACTAAAATCCGTCAAGATGAATAATTAAAGAATAGTTTAGAAATAGTGTCTTCAATCTAGCATGTTTGACTTTAATAAGAAATTTTGTTTAACAAGCTTCTTCAGAAATTTTTGAAAAAGTGAAACATGTTAAATTAAAAACCCTTTTGTCTTTCCTATTTTTTATTTATTCTGTTCATATATATATATATATATATATATATATATATATGTGTGTGTGTGTGTGTGTGTATGTGTGTGTGTGTGTTAAAATTTGTGCATTTTGGCAGCAAATTTTCTTTTAGACATGTAAGATTAAATAAATTGCAAATATTGTGTCTGCTTATTTTTAATTTCTTGTTACTCCCAACTACTTTTAATCTCCTTCCAGAAGAAGATTGAAAGTACTTGGGAACATCGAGAAATGAATAATAAAATCATTTGTCAGCGTTACAGCTCATTTCTTACAAATTCCAATTATAATACGCGAAAGATTACCCGTGACTATGAACGGATTTTATTAGAAATAAGCATACATAATGTTTGCAATTTATTTAATCTGACACACACACACACACACACACACACACACACACACACACACACACACGTGTGTGTGTGTGTGTCTGTGCGTGTATGATTCCTATATCGCTCAGGGGTTTGGGTTTTTTTCTTATATCTTAGTGCAAGATCCTCAACAATTGGTACATCAATATACATGTTGCCGTCATTTTAGACGGCATATCGATATCGATATTTTGCCGTCATTTTTATGCCATGTGCCCACTTGTGTTAATAAATATTTCAGTCTTTTTTTGAGTATCTATTTATTTTTATTTTAACTTTTTCAATGACACTTCGGTTTCATTCTTTTTTCTTTCGTTTGGAATTTTGTATTTTTCATTTATTTTTTCTTTCTTTTTCAATTGTACATTTCTTTCTTTTTCTTTTGTAATTCTTTATTTTTTCTTTTATTTTTTCTTTCGTTTTCTTAGGTTCTTCCTTTCTTTCATTTTCTCTTTGGCTTTTATTCCTTCTTTTATTTATTCTTTCTTTAATTTTCAATTTTTGTCTCTTTTTTGTTCTTTTTCTTGATATTTTTCTTTTCGTTTTCATTTTGTCTTTTTTTTCCTTTTTCTTCTTTACTTCATTCAGGTTTTCATTCTTTAGTTTTCATTTGCTCTTCCTTTCTTTCTTTCTTTTTTCTTTTTCTTTCCATCTTTTTCTTTTTGTCTTTCTTTTCTAATTTCCTTCTTTTTATTTGTTCGTTTTCGTCATTTCTTTCTTTATTGCTTTTATTCAATTTTCTTTTACAATTGTTTTGTATTTATTTTTTTATTTCTGTCATTTATTTTCTCTTTCTTCTTTCATTTTCTTTTTTGTTGTTGTTTTTATTTGTTCCTTCTTTCATGTTATTCTTTTTTCTTTCCCTCATTATTTGTTTCTTTATTTTTCATTTATATTTCCTTTCTTTTTTTTTATTTTTTATATTTTTTGTTTTTTACTTTTATCTCTTCTTTCTTTTCTCATCTGTTCCTTCTTTCTTTCCTTCTTTGATACTTTATTTTTCATGTCTTCTCTTTCTTTTTCATTTGTTTCTTATTTCTTTTGTTTTTTTTATTCGTCCTTTTTACCTTTTTTATTTATTTCTTTTAGTTGTTCTTTCTCTTTTATTTATTTTTTCCTTCTTTATTACTTTCTGATTTTTTTTCTTTTTGACATTTTTTTCTGGCATACTTTCTTTTATTCAATTACTAGCAGTATAGCCCGGCGTTGCTCGGGTGTAATGAAAGCTTTATAATTAATCCATGGTCCTGGAGCTCAGACTCAGCCTAAAGAATATTTGAAATAATAAATAATTGCGACAATTTACCAATCGCACCTAGTATATATATATATATATATATATATATATATATATATATATATATATATATACTAGCAGTATAGCCCGGCGTTACTCGGGTGTAATGAAAGCTTTAAAACTAATCCATGGTCCTGGAGCTCAGACTCTTTGGACGTTGACACGAAAGACTAAAAAGCAATAGTTGTTTCCAGTTAAAGTGAAACCGTAGACTGAAAGAAAAATGAATGGATGTAAGTCAAATTTTGATTTCCTGGTATCGATATCGAATTTTCTGCACTCTTGTAAGAACTGCAACATTGAAACTTCTGAATATCGTTTCTTATGTCTTTGTCTATGAGTGTATCAAATTTGATTAAAATCGGACCACTCCTTCTATAACCCGATTTTTTCGATTATCAATTTTCGATATTTATCGGGGGTACCTCGACACAAAACCTAAGAACACTAGACACTAAGAACACTCGCAAACGCTTATAGTACAACTGTGTAAATTTTCAAGAAAATCGGTTCAGCCGTTTCGGAGTCTATAGGTAACGGACACACACACACACACACACACACACACGCGCGCGCACACACACACACACAGTGACAAAGTTCCATTTATAAATAACTTTAGATTTTCCTCTCTTCCTTTTTGCATTTGATTAAACTTTTACTTTGTCTTCCTTTCTTATTTTCTTTCACCTTTTCCTCCTCCCTTGTAAAATTCCTCTTTTTTGCCCTATATACCTTTCTTTTCCAACTTTTCTGACTTAATCTTTCGTCTCGCTAACCGCCATTTTTAGAAAAACTTGTCTGCTGTAGTCAGTCAGTCAGTTAAGTGCCATTCATTTGCTTGAAGCCATTTTTAATTCTTGATTTGAGAAAGTAGTTGTATACTTAAAGTTTATTTGTAGTACTTTTTTGTCACTCTCCACCACTAGAGGTGCAACCCAAAATGCCAAATACAGGTGGGGGATACCAGAATCAAGCAAGTACAAAAATTTAAATACCTAGGAAGTTTTCTAACAGGAGATGGAAAGGAGATCCGAAGGCGAATTAACATGGCAAAGGACGCGTTCCAGAAGCTGAGTAAAGTAACACACAGGAAAAATTCACCAGAAACAAAGAAAAGAGTGCTGGATTGCTATGTGATGTCAGTTCTTCAATATGGCAATGAATGCTGGAAAATACCATCGAAAATGCGGACAAAACTGGAAGCAGTTGAAATGTGGTTCTACAGAAGCATACTGGACATAAAGTGGAGGATCAGTTCCATATTACAATCAATACATAAACTGACCCCTCACTTTGTGGTCAGAGCTGTTTCTACACAATTATATTCCTGTGATCCAAATGCACAGGGATTCATTCCAGGAGGTGAGAAGAGTACTAAGAAACAGAAAAATTTCGCTAGAAACAAAGAAGAGACTACTGGATTGCTATGTGATGTCAGTTTTTCAATATGGCAATGAATGCTGGAAAATATCATCGAAAATGCGGACAAAACTGGAAGCAGCGGAAATGTAGTTCTACAGAAGGATGCTGCGGATATCGTGGACTGAGCATGCAAGCAACGATGAGGTGTTGGAAAGAATGGCAACAAAAAGGAAATTAATACTGAGCATCAGGAAGAGACAACTGAAGTTCCTTGGACATGTAATAAGGAAGGAGATCTTGGAAGCTGAGTAAAGTACTAAGACACAGGAAAATTTCACTAGAAACAAAGAAAAGAGTGCTGGATTGCTATGTGATGTCAGTTCTTCAATACGGAAGTGAATGCTGGACAATGTCATCGAAAATGAGGACAAAATTGGAAGCAGCGGAAATGTAGTTCTACAGAAGGATGCTGCGGATATCGTGAACTGAGCATGAAAGCCACGATGAGGTGTTGGAAAGAATGGCAACAAAAAGGAAATTAATACTGAGCGTCAGGAAGAGACAACTGAAGTTCCTGGGACACACAATGTGGAAGGAGAGCTTGGAGAACCTGATACTGACTGGCCAGATAGAAGGAACGAGAGGCAGAGGAAGGCAGCGGATAACATATTTGCAGGGCCTGATCAGGTGGATGACGGAACGGGGGTTGCCAGGAGTAACAGGAGCAAACATACTAAGAGCCACCAGGGATAGGGAGACGTGGAGAACCATGATCGCCTACGTCCTGAAAGGACAGCGCACATAGAAGAAGTTGTATACTATTCTCAGTGTGTTGAAACAAAAAACTGGGTTCAATGCCTCGAAAATCAATTTGGTGAAATTCTATCATCGAGAAACAGACCCAAAAATGTCACAAATCGTGATAAACAGATGTTTCTTTAAAGAGGCCCCGTGTCATGATCGCCTCTGGGGCTTTAAATTCAACCCAGACCTCAAGTTCGTACATACGATGCTTGAACAATAGTCATTTTCTTGTAACTGCTCCCGCAAATATATGACACCCCCTGCTATCCTCCATCTTTAAAAGAGTCGAAAATGGAGTACCGTATATGGCTAAGTGCGGCCTAGTCTTCACTTTCCAGTTTCGATAGAATCCAAAAGCGTCTCCGCGTTCCTTTATCATAGAAGAAACCCCACAAGCCTCTTGCTGCTCTATAGCTATTTCCATGGAAAGTGTTTAAGCAAACTACTTTCCTTAGTTCCACCAGTTCCAACCTTCACGGATAAGGCCCACCATCCTACGCGCATTGTAGCCAACCACCTTTAGTCTCTTTATATTCCCCTGGTCAGATGTAAGTCCCACTGGAGTAGTTTCTTCCAGTTAACCGCCGTTTTGTGGAACCAATTCCCAACTGGATGCTTCCCTGATCACTACAATCTTGTCCATGTCTAGGATTAACCGTTATATTTCCTACATATCCTCTTAAACTGTGCCTCTTTCTCCGTAACTTCTACCATGAGTGACTCTTGGGCCTTGTACAGCATGATATCATTTTTTTAAATAAAAAAAATCGACTCATAAGATTCTATTCTAGAATTTTTTTAACAGTGATTTTCACTCTGTAGAAGGCCCAAGAACCACTTCAGGTATAGTTTACAGAGTAAAAGGCACCAACTCAAGCAAGGAGATAATGCCATCAAATTGCAAAGGGGTCATCAGAGGTGTAAGAACGAAGACGAAACCGGAAAAATAATGCAATTCGAAATAAAAGTTCCATACGCCCAACGATTCTGCTTAAAACTCAAACTTGAAGTAGACTTTAGAAGGGACCGGAAAGCCAATTATAAGCAATAAAACAAGGGATAAACATCTACTTCTGTTCAAAAGATCAGGGAGGAGTGTGAACCGGGCGAGTGGAGAACTTATCTGCTTCTAATGGGAGGGCGAGAAAAGATATAATTAGTGACAAACAATTCAGAGTTCAGGTGGAGACTTTAGAAATATAAAATTAAAGTAGAATTTAGAAGGGACCGGAAAGACGATCCTACGCAGAAAACAAGGGATCAACTCCTACTTCTGTTCAAAAGACTGGAGAGGAGTGTGAACCGGACGATAGATGAACCTATCTACTCCTATTGAGAAAAGAAAAGAACTTCAATGCTATATAAAAGATCAGGTTTATCGACGTAGAAGTATAGAGTTGAAGTGTAATTTAGAAGGAACTGGAAACCCAATTCTAAGCTGGAAAGAAGAGATAAAACTTTACTTCTGTTCAAAGGACTAAGGAGAAGTGTGAACAGGACGATAGATGAACATATTTACTCCAGTTGAGAAAAGAAAAAGGAATTCAATGGTAGATAAAATATCAGTTTTAGACGGAGACATTAGAAGTATCATCATCATTTATCCATCACACCCAGATGGTGCATAGGGCAGCAACTTCTTGTTTGGTGTTTTTGTAACAAACTGTTTTCTACGGGGCAGGGTTGTTAGCCCTGCACCAACCCCCAAACTTGGGGGACCGGTGGACCATTCTTGGTCCTTACGTTTACAGCACCTGGTATTCCCAAATGGTCACCCACTTAAGTACTGAGTAGGCTCGATGTTGCTTAACGTCGGTAAATCGGACGGGAACCGGTGTATTCAACACGATATAGCCATAGATTAGAAGTATAGTGTTGTAGAATATAAACGGAACTGGAAAGAGGAAATAAAACTCTACTAGGAGAAGTGTGAACCGGATGATAGGTGAACATATCTACTCTTATTGAGAAAAGAAAATAGAATTAAATACTAAATAAAAGATCAGGGTTTTAGGCGGAGACATTAGAAATGGAAGGAATCGGAAAGCCAATATTAAATGAGAAACAAGATAAATCTTTTCTCCTTTTCAAAAGACCAGGGAGGTGTGTGAACCGGGCGATAAGTAAATCTATCTACTCATATATATAAAAATGGATATGTCTGTGTGTTTGTGTGTTTCCATTCTAACAAATCCTAGCCTCCGAATCCTTTGGTCCGATTTCAACCAAAATCTGGTCATTTGTCGATCTGGACGTGAACCTTTAATGTAGGCAAAATTTTTCGAATCGATTTACAAGGTACAGCAGAAGTCACTGAAACGCTTAGAATTTGCGAACTCTTCTCCTCTGAGATGGCTTCTGCGAATTCAATCAAAAGTGGGTATCTTCAAGATCAAGATAATAATTTCAAGTGGTCTTTTGCGCACTTTTACGCGTTTCTCCAAGACGATTTACCCAAACTCAACCAAAATCGAGTCACTGGTAGATCAAGGTCTGGTACCTTGATATGTGAACAAAAATGTCAATTTACACCCAGTAAAATGTTGCTTTTATTTCTCCTAAACGCTTAGTTGTATTACAACTAAGATCGGGTCATTTTTGTAACTTCTTAACAATTTCAGGTTTTCTACAAGGTGCCAACTCCTCTGACATTGCAGGGACAATGCATCTACTTCTTTGCGTCACAACGTCATCGTATCACATTACAGGCTCCTGTAACGCCTGTCCCCCTTCTTTTAATATTACATACATCATTCCCTAGGTGCCAACTCCTCTGACATTGCAGGGACAATGCATCTACTTCTTTTGCGTCACAACGTCATCGTATCACATTACAGGCTCCTGTAACGCCTGTCCCCCTTCTTTAATATTACATACATCATTCCCTAGGTGCCAACTCCTCTGACATTGCAGGGACAATGCATCTACTTCTTTTGCGTCACAACGTCATCGTATCACATTACAGGCTCCTGTAACGCCTGTCCCCCTTCTTTTAATATTACATACATCATTCCCTAGGTGCCAACTCCTCTGACATTGCAGGGACAATGCATCTACTTCTTTTGCGTCACAACGTCATCGTATCACATTACAGGCTCCTGTAACGCCTGTCCCCCTTCTTTTTAATATTACATACATCATTCCCTAGGTGCCAACTCCTCTGACATTGCAGGGACAATGCATCTACTTCTTTTGCGTCACAACGTCATCGCATCACATTACAGGCTCCTGTAACGCCTGTCCCCCTTCTTTTAATATTACATACATCATTCCCTAGGTGCCAACTCCTCTTGACATTGCAGGGACAATGCATCTACTTCTTTGCGTCACAACGTCATCGTATCACATTACAGGCTCCTGTAACGCCTGTCCCCCTTCTTTAATATTACATACATCATTCCCTAGGTGCCAACTCCTCTGACATTGCAGGGACAATGCATCTACTTCTTTTGCGTCACAACGTCATCGTATCACATTACAGGCTCCTGTAACGCCTGTCCCCCTTCTTTAAATATTACATACATCATTCCCTAGGGCCAACTCCTCTGACATTGCAGGGACAATGCATCTACTTCTTGTGTCACAACGTCATCGTATCACATTACAGCCCCTGTAACGCCTGTCCCCCTTCTTTAATATTACATACATCATTCCCTAGGTGCCACAACTCCTTCTGACATTGCAGGGACAATGCATCTACTTTTTTGCGTCACAACGTCATCGCATCACATTACAGGCTCCCTAACGCCTGTCCCCCTTCTTTAATATTACATACATCATTCCCTAGGTGCCAACTCCTCTGACATTGCAGGGACAATGCATCTACTTCTTTTGCGTCACAACGTCATCGTATCACATTACAGGCTCCTGTAACGCCTGTCCCCCTTCTTTTAATATTACATACATCATTCCCATTTATTGGCAAAATTCACCAAGCATGAATCCCCGTTTTACAAATACAACAAAAACTAACATTTACTTCGCATTTTTTAACCTCATACTGGAGCATTTTGAATAAGCACTTGACCTTACTACTTCAGCATAACCACTAAAAAACAAAAAAAAACGAGCAATGCCGGGCTATACAGCTAGTTAAACAATAATCCCCGTTTGCTGCAATCGAGTTCTCGTTTTCGAATTCAATTTTGTAAGTACTTCTGTGATACCAGTGCTTATTTCAATCACTTTCTAATCAAAAGAATCTAATTTATCGGCAAACAACGATTGATTTTAGTTCAGTGCTCTAACAACTGAGCTGTTCTAACGATAATTCATCGAATCCCATGCCAACAACGGATCTACGAGTTTCTGGACGAATAAAACCAGAAAGTGTGTAGCTTTCAGCGAATAGAAACTAATTCAAAAACATCTTCCCCTAGTGGTTAATCTAACAAGAGGATCAACATTTATTCTTTTCTTCCGACTGCAACGATGTGTAACTGAAAGTCCATTGATCCGATTTCTCTTTCTTTAGAAAATTCTTCCAAACAATTATGTTTGGGACGCTAAAATAAAACCATTTATAAATATTTCCCATTTGTAAAATTGCGTTTTTGTTTGGTCTGCCTTCAAGAAAAGAAACAGTGGAAACATTTCGCAAAGAATGATAGATGGGGTTACCGCTTCCACAAAAGACCCTCCCAAAAGAGAGGTTCTTTTCCGATGACTTACAAAAGATCCCAATCCATTTTTGTTAATGGTTCATCATTCATCACTGAAAATAGTTATTCTGTAAATCAATGGTTTTTCACTTCTATGTTTCATGTCCTTTTGAGGACGTAGGCGATTATGGCTCTCCACAATTTTCTTTGTAGCTCTTAACAACTTTTTTCTTTTTGTTATCGCGCCTAAACGATGTGCCGCCATTCATTTACTCAAGTTCATTCTTCCTTTTCTATTTGCCGGGCCGCTTCAGGACGTTGGTGATCATGGATCTCTACAATTTCCTGTCATTTGTAGCTCTTAATAAATTTTGCCTTCTTGTTATTTCTGCTAAACAATGTTCTCCTATCAGTTTACTCAAGCTCATTGTTCTTCTCCTTCTAGGTGCCGTGTTCCTTTAGGACTCTTGCAATAATGGCTCTCCACAAGTTCCTGTCCTTTGTATCTCTTAATAACTTTGGTTCTAAACACTGTTCCGCCATTCATTTACTCAAACTCACTAAGTAGGTTATGCTCTATTTTCCTCTGTTCCTCTTGCCTTCAATCTGTCCTGTGAGTATCGAATTCTCCAAGCCCCCTTTCCTCATTATTTACCTTAAAAATGTCAACTGCCTCTTTCTAATGTTAAATATGTTCCATTTTTTTTTAAACTTCGGTCGATGGTATTTATATTTGTCAGTCTGTTCACATCTATCTATCTATCTATCTATCTATCTATCTATCTATCTATCTATCTATCTACAGACAGATCTGTTTCGCTTTATCACAGCTCATCAGTACGGTTAGATTCCGATTGCTTTTTAACACAGGATTGAAACCCGACCGAATTGGCGTCAGTCGGCGATTTTACCTCTGATCTAGGGCCGCTCGGTAGAAGGAGGCAGACTTTTTAGCGTGTATATTATCATTAAATACGCCCGATAGCTGAGAGTGTTCTAATTCATTGCTGAATGAACGATGCGTAGATGCTAGAGTAGCTACTGTTTTTCTAAGTCTACCAATTTTTAAAAAGTGCTCAATCAGGGTGTGAGATACCATGTGAACAATGATGAGGTTTCGGAAAAAATGGCATTGAAAAGAAAACTAATAGCGAGCATCAGGAAGAGTCAGCTGAAATTCCTGGGACATGCAATGGCGAAGGAGGGCTTGGAGAACCCGATATTGACAGGCCAGATAGAAGGAAAAAGAGACAGTGGAAGGCAGCGGATAACACATTTGAAGGGCCTGATCAGGTGGATGATGGAACGTGGGTTGCGTGGAGTAACAGAGAAAACATATTAAGAGCCACCAGGGATAGGGAGACGGGGAAAGCCATGATCGCCTACGTCCTGAAAGGATAGGGTACATAGAAGAAGAAGAAGAAGAAGAAGAAGAAGAATTTTCTACAGGAGTGGTTCCCAAACTTTTTTCTGTCATTTTCCCCTCCACCCAGTTCAACCATCCAGATTTCCCCCTTCATGTGTATGAGAGAAAGAGCAGTTAAAACACACTGAGATTATTTACTAATTTATTTTTCAAATGTACAAATATACTGATAAACATATAGTAATGTGAATAGAGAGCAGTTAGTAACTAGCAAGCATAGTCATAGAGAGCGGTTAGTAGCAAATAAAAGGACTTTTGTTTGCTCTTCTACTTCAGAATTAAATTAGTGAGAAGGGTGATGCTGCTTCTTGTGCACCAGTGTATCAATATCAGGGTTAGTTTTGGTAAGCGCGCAACGTATGTCACATTCTACCTGCAGTCGGTTTCGTGCTTTGGGCTTGATTGTGAGTAAAGTAGAAAATCCTGACTCACAAAGGTAGGTTGTGGAAAACAGAATGAGGATTTTCAATGCATTGTTGCTCAGTTGTGGGTCTGCTCCACGCATATTAAGACAGAATTCTTCAAGATCTTGTGCACGAAACGCAGCCTTGACTGAAGAGTCATGTACAACAGTCTTTCTCTCTCTCTCTCTCTCTCTCTCTCTCTCTCTCAAGATATATATATATATATATATATATATATCTTGTGTGTATAACAGCGCGTTATACTCTCTCTCTCTCTCTTTCTCTCTCTCTCTCAGACATGAGAAAATCCATCTGTTATTTGGTACTCAGAATTCGAACCACAATCAATTTTTCTACCGTGCCTAATAAGAAAGTTAGAAGAGATGAATATATTTCTCTAGGCTATTAGCACGTTAGTGAAATTAATAAACTCGACTGGAATTCGAACTCGGCCCTAATCCATTACTCTACCGGGCTTCCATATTAGACCCCAGCATAAAAAATGAGCAAAAAATGAAATAATTCCTGCGCAAAAGTTAAGAAGTCTGGGTACTTGTCAAAATCCTTTGTTTATCACAAAAAGAAATATATCGTGTACCTAAAAATATCTACCGTGTTTATTAATGTGCTTACCAAGGCCATTGACAAGAGTTCAATCTTTAGTAAAAATCTGGATTTAATACTGATTTTCAGGGACGGTAATTCTTCTTTTGGAGAGTTGACGCAATGCCAATTTCTTTCACCTTTTTTTTTTTTTTTTTGCATTTAAATCTGAACGGCAATTCTTTATCTTCATAGATAATGGTGGCGAATACAGTTAAAGGCATTCTTAGTATGTGTGAAACCAGTGAGGTCGTCTGCGGATCGGAAAATAAAAAAAAAACACAAGAAACTATGCTCTGCTATACACGTTAAATGTTTTCTGAAATTAATTCATCCGCGGATTTACTCAGAAGTGACTCACTTGAGAATATCTGGTTTCATATTGTCTATCAACACTTGTGCAGCTCAAAGAAACGGAAGTGGCTTCGATTTAGATATTAAGATGGCTCCTAGCAGCCATCGTTTTGCTCAAGGTCAAGGCGGTAGATCTCACCATAAAATCCACTGTTAGGAAGATTGGGTCACTGTGTCGGGCCAGGATTTTTTTCGTCTGAATCAATCCTGCACATATACAAATCAACCATCCGTCCGTGCATAGAATACTGTTGTCATATAAGGTCAGGCGCCCCTGCTGTTCATCTCAGTGTTCTTGACAGTCTCCAAAGGAGAAACAATAATGTGATAGGTACCGACTTGGCGGCTCGACTCCAGCCGCTTTCTCACCGACGGGATGTGGCTTCCCTCTGTCTGTTCTATAAATATTTTCATGGCTTCTGCTCCGATGAACTTAAACTCCTGCCACAGGATTTTACTCGTGCAACCAAACTGACAACTGGGTTCCACCCATTCACAGTTAGAGCAACCCCGTGCAGACGACAATTTTACTCCATCAGCTTCTTTTCTCGCACTTTCCGCCTGTAGAACTCTCTTCCATGTTCTTGCTTTTCTGACGGCTACAACCTCCAGGAATTTAAATGCAATGTCAATACCCATCTCTTAACCACTTGACTCTAGTTCTTTCTACATCATCCTGTATATCTTTTCCTTTCTCTCTACCTTTGCAACTGTCATCACACCTGTATTCCCATCCTTGTCTTGCTCCATTCTCTGACACCCCCCTGTAACTGGTTCATCTTTCTCTTTACTCTCCTCCTATCTAATCATTTTTTCTTATGTAGCCCCCTGCGCATCAGTGGTGTTACTGCCTTGCATGGGGTGAAACGATTAATAAAACAAACAAAAAACATTGATAATTTTTCCATAAAACCCTTATGAGCTTCCCTTTTATGAGGACAAAATTTGAGGTTTTACGAGGTGTCAAAGGTGTCGAATTGAACACCTCGACTTTTGTTCTCATAAAAAGAAAGCCCATAAGAGTTTTATGGAAAAAATTATTAATGTTAGAATTAATACATGCAATAAATCAATAAGAAATTAAATCAACCCCATAGAATCATAAATAAATTACATAAATCAATCCAATTTCTTTTAAGTACTAAGTCTAGGATGTGCGTGTGGTGCAATGGATATCGACTCGAAACGAAAAATTAGGGAGCCGCGTTCGAATTCCACTTGAACTCTTTGCATTCACTTACGCACAAATACCCTTGGGAAAGATATTAATCCGTCTTTTCCCTCTAGTTATGGGTTAAATAATAGGACAGATTCGTTTCTATAGCCTTGGCTGGCAACTAGTCTACCGCAGAAAGCAATAGCAACAAGACTGCGGGATAATATTCTGCCTAGTCAGTCATGTCTCTTTCGAAAAGCATATATCACCTATCACTTAACTGACTGACTGAATATAATACCTAGAAACAAAGCTTCTACTGGGCATAAAGTGGGTGATCGGTTCTCTATTGTTATGAACTAATAAACTGATTCCTCACTAATTACTACTTATTAATATAATAATATAATATAATATAATCCATCTCTTCTCAATCCGGCTATGTGTTTAATAGCTGGGTAGATTGGTTCTATAGCCTTGGTTGGCAACCAGTCTACCACAGAAAATAATGGCAACCTACTGCGGGATAATCTTTTGCTCGGCCAGTCATGTCTTTTTGGAGATATGATCGTCCAAAGCGTGTATCACTTATGGCACTTAACTGAGTGACTAACTAAAGTTTTTTGACAACTCAAAAATTAAATACATTAACATTTCAGAATACAGAAACTGCAACACTAGTTTAGAATATTTCGTTAAAAACATGGCAGGCAGAAACAAGCAGATATAACGTAAACGTAACGTTATTTGGTTCAACCCACCCTTCATCCGCAATGTTCAAACCAGCACTGGAAAATTCTTTCTAAATTTAATTCACAAACATTTCTACAATTCACCCACATTAAAACAAATTTTCAACAAGTGTTTGAGTTTGAGTTTTGTTTAACGGAGTATCAAATTCTGTGGATTATTTAATGACAAAAAGGTGGGGTCTTAATGTATTTTTTATTTTAGTGATTCGTTATCATGAGAAGGTTTATTTGTATCCATTTGCTGAGTATCATTTTTCCTTAAAAATTTTATCGTAATAATTTTTTATTAAAAATGATTTGTTGGTAAATTTTTTCCTTCAGAAACGTATATTTTTCTAAAAGAAGTACATTTTTATGGATATATTTCTATAAAAGCTTATTTTTAAACATTCATAGTGTTTAACCCCCGTTTGAGGGTTAACTATTTGCCCATAGCTAGAACCCTAACAGGTAGTACCATTCCGAGTCAGGGTAGACCTGGGAACAACAGCAATTAAGAGGTGGTTCCATGCTCCTCACAACCTCCCAATAAGATGCCTTGCTTGCTGATAGGTCAGAGTGGACCTGGGAACAACAGAAATTAAGTGATGGTTCCATGCTTCTCACGACCTCCCAATCAGAGTCTTTACTGCCGGATGGGTGCAGATAGATCTGGGAACAACAGAAATTAAGAGGTGGTTCCATGCTCCTAACAACCTCACAGTCAGAGTTCTTGCTGCCGGTTGTGTCAGAGTGGACCTGTGAACAAGAGCAATTAAGAGGTGGTTTCAGTCTCCTCACAACCTCCCAATAAGATGCCTGGCTTGCTGATGGGTAAGAATGGACCTGGGAACAACAGAAATTAAGAGGTGGTTCCATGCTCCTCAGGATTTCCCAATCGTAGTCTTTGCTGCCAGATGGGTCAGGGTGAACTTCGGAACAACAGCAATTAAGAGATGGTTCCATGCTCCTAACATCCTCCCAATCAGAGACCTTACTGCCGGGTGGGTGAGGGTGAGGGTGGACCTGGGAACAACAACAATTAAGAGGTGGTTCCATGCTCCTCACAACCTTCCAATCAGAGTCCTTGCTGCCGGATGGGTCAGGGTGGACTTGGGAACAACAGTAATTAAGAGGTTGTTCCATGCTCGTCATAACCTCCCAATCAGAGTCCTTGCTGCCGGATTGGCCAGGGTTGATCTGGGAACAAGAGCAATTAGAAGGTTGTCCCATGTACCTCAAAACCGCCCAATCAGAAACCTTACTGTCGGATGTGTCAGGGTGAACCTGGGGACAACAGCAATTAAGAGGTGGTTCCAGGCACCTCACCACCCCCACAATTACAGTCCTTGCTACCGGAGATGTCAGAGTGGACCTGGGATCAACAGCAATGAAGAGGTGTTTAGAGCTTTCTCACAACCTCCCAAAAAGATGCCTTGCTTGCTGATGGGTCAGAGTGGACCTGGGAACAACAGCAATCAAGAGGTGGTTCCACGCTCCTCACAATCTCCTAATCAGAGTCCTTGCTGCTGGATGTGTCGGGGTGGACCTGGACACAACAGCAATGAAAAGGTAATCCCAGCTTCGTCACAACCTCCCAATCAGTAGCCTTACTGCCGAATGAGTCAGAGTGGACCGGTGAACAACACCAATGAAGAGGTGGTTCCAGGCTTCTCACAACCTCACAATCAGAGTCCTTGCTCCGGACAGTTCGTGGTGGATCTGGGAACAAGAGCAATTAAGAGGTAGTTCCAGGCTCCTCACAACCCCCCAATTAGAGTCCTTGCTACCGGATGTGTCAGAGTGGACCTGGGAACAACAGCAATTAAGAGATGGCTCCATGCTCCTCACAACCGCCCAATCAGAGGCCTTGCTGTCGGATTGGTTGGAGTGGACCTGGGAACAACAGCAATTAAATGGTAGTTTCAGGCTTCTCACAAACTCCCAATTAGAGTCCTTGCTGCCGGATGTGTTAGAATAGACCTGTGAACAATAGCAATTAAGAGGTGGTTCGAGGCTCCTCACAACCTCCCAACAAGATGCCTTGTTCCATGCTCCTCACAACTTCCCAATCAGAGTCCTTGCTGACGGACGGTTCAGGGTTGATCTGGCAACAACACCAATTAAGTGGTGGTCCCATACTCCTCACAACCTCCCAATCATAGTACTTGCTGACGGACTGTTCATGGTAAACCTGGGAACAACAGCAATGAAAAGGTGGTTCCTGGCTCCTCACAACCTCCCAATCAGTGGCATGCTGCCGGATGGGTCAGGGTGGACCTGGGAACAACAGCAATTAAGAGGTGGTTCCATGCTACTCACAACCTCCCAATTAGATTCCTTGCTGCCGGATAGGTCAGGTCCACCCTGACCTATCCGGAACAACAGCTATTAAGAGGTTGTTCCATGCTCCTCACAATTTCCCAATAAGATGTCTTGCTTGGTGATGGGTCAGGGCGGACCTGGGAACAACAGCAATTAAGAGGTGGTTCCATGCTTTTCACAACCTCCCAATCAGAGTCCTTGCTGAAAGATAGGTCAGGGTGGACCTAGGAACAAATATAATGAAGAGGTATTTTCAGGCTCCTCACAACCTCCTAATCAGAGTCCTTTTCTACCGGATGCAGTTTACTGTTTTCAACAAGAATAATGATAAAGTTAGTTGTAGTTTTTGTAAGAACATAGATAAATATATTTCAGCACATAATAATATGATATCGGCCTTCTTCAGGTGCTAGGAATTTCCAACCGAGCCCTTTATTACAATCACTGGGGTATATCATTTTCATTAGAAGTCATGAGTTATCTCTCTCTAACCCTGCAAGTTACTTGTTCACCACTGCTGTAGCCTGGTATTGAACTCACAACTCTTAAGTTAAAGTCACAGGAACTAACTAACGGGCTATGTGTTCTTAATCATGAATTTCATTTTTGATTTTGTTTTCTCTAAAATTTCTTTGTTGATTACATGATTGATTTTTCTCCTTTAGCCAAGTCTCCTGGCCCCGTCATCTACCACCCGTTATCTACCCCGTTATCTACCACCCGTTATCTACCCCGTTATTTACCACCCCTTCACGAAAGCTCGTTAATATACATAACTTGCTGCATTTTCCTCTTTTTCTCTCGATATACCCTGTGAGGCTCACATTCTCCAAGCCCTTCTTTCTCATTGTGTGTCCAAGAAACTGCATCTGTCCTTTCTTTTGATTCCGTGTGATTCCTTTTGTTATCATCTTGAAGACTTCCTCGTTTCTTACTCAATTTGTACATAGCATTCTCAGCTTCCTCCTGTAGTACCACATTTCTGTTGCTTCATCATTTGAAGGGAGATTGTTCAGCATTCTTTGACATAGAGGATGATAACATCACAGAATTGACATTAGTTTTTTTCATTATTGCTTACCAGTAATTGTGCGATCATCGAAATTAAGCAAGGATTAGCCTGGTCAATCTCTAGATGGGTGACCGCTTAGGACTACCAGGTACTGTAAGTGGCTCTGAATTGTTAATTGGAGAGCCAAGTTTTAACTTCCGTTGGTGTCTTTATATTCTTTTACGAGGAAATACCTTTTGGGAATGTTATGGATCCACTTTTTCTCTCCCCAGCTAGGGGTTAATTAGTAATATTTGTATCACTAAAGCATTATTATCTTAAAAAAACTTACAACCTGTAACTATTTTCTTGCTTTAAATAACCTGCAAAGAGTTCATAAGCCGTAGAAAACGAATCTAGCAATAAAACACGACTAGATTCACAAACATGTTTTTAGATTTATTTAAATTCTCTGGACTATAAATGTATACAAAATACAGTGTTCGTAAAGTGAAGGATCACTTTATATACTGGTTGGAATATATATTTGATCCCCCACTTTATATAAACAGTTTAAATTTTACTTCGTTTATTAGGTATGAGTCCTGATTTTCTCCCCTCAGCTATGGGTTAATTAGTAAGACTTGCATCACTAAACCAATATTATCGCTACAAAAAATCTTACAATCTAAAACTATTTTCTGGCTTTAAATAACCTGCATAGGGTTGGTAAGCCGTAGAAAACGAATCAGTCTTATCAATATCATTCTGTGTTCGGATTATGGTGTCACATTTTCATCACAGACTTACCCGATATTTAAACTTCTGTGTCTGTTTGATGCTGACGTTTCCTATTGGGATTTTGGGATTTTTATCTTGTTTTTTTTTGTTTTTGTTTTTTGTCTTCTTGCATTTGTAGACTTGAACTTTTTTTTTATCTCGTTCTCAACAGTTAGAACCAATTAATATATAATTGTTTTTTATCTCTCTCTCTCTCTCTCTTTTAACAATAGAAAACGAAGAAGAAGAAAAACTGCGTCGATTGGAGGAAAGAATATTTCGCCATATTCTCAAAGAGTATCCCGAATTCGCTACACACCTTGGCATCCATGATTATGACGACGAACTGGAATCGTTTTCTCTCGAAGCCTTTGAGCGTCGAAAGGTAAGCTAAAAAAACACTCTGGGTTCTTGACAAAATCCGACGGAGAATCTGTAATGTGATCGATCCTGACTTGGCCGCTCAGCTACAGTCAATCTCCTACCGGCGTGATGTGGCTTCCCTGTGTATCTTTTTGGCCAATGGAGCCGATTGTTTACATTTGCTCCGTAAAACATCTAAGATCTCAGATGGTTGCTGAATTACGTCACAGAAATCAAATCACACGTGTCAAACGCGAGTAAGAAATTTTTTATTAAAAAAAAATGAGCCTTTATATTTAATTTTTATTCCGACTTTTATAAATTCATTTGGTCAATAAAAAAATATGAATATTTTCCACCCTAATTTTGAAACAAAAGAATTTTTTTTTTCAGACAAAAACAAAATATGTAAAATAAAAAGTGGCATCTTCTCCTCCTACTAAAATTTTCTGAGTTGCCCGGGCAACGCCGGGCTATGATGCTAATTTTACATAAGTTTAGCATTCATCCATGCTTTGAATATTACTGCCACATGTGGTCAGGTGCTCCTGCTATATATTTAGAGATTCTTGATAAAATCCAAGGAGAAATTTGCAATGTTTCTCTCCAGAATCTATTTTACATATTTATAAGTCTACCATTCATCCATGCTTTGAATATTGCTGCCATATCTGGTCTGGTGCTCCTGTTATATATTTTAAGATTCTTGATAAAATCCAAGGAGGAATCTGCAATGTTTCTCCCCAGAATCTATCTCACATATTTATAATTCTAGCATTCATCCATGCTTGGAATATTGCTGCCATATCTGGTCTGGTGCTCCTGCTATATATTTTAAGATTCTTGATAAAATCCAAGGAGAAACCTGCAATGTTTCTCGGAGGAATCTGCAATGTTTCTCACCAGAATCTATTTTACATATTTATAAGTCTATCATTCATCCATGCTTTGAATATTGCTGCCATGTATGGTTGGATGCTCCTGCTATATATTTAGAGATTTTTGATAATATTCAAGGAGAAATTTGCAATGTTTCTCTCCAGAATCTATCTTACATATTTATAAGTCTATCATTCATCCATGCTTTGAATATTGCTGCCATGTATGGTTGGATGCTCCTGCTATATATTTAGAGATTCTTGATAATATCCAAGGAGGAATCTGCAATGTTTCTCTCCAGAATTTATTTTACGTATTTATGAAGATAACATTAATCTTTGCTTTGAATATTGCTGCCAGATATGGTCCAATTCTTCTGCTAAATCGAAATACACCATTCTCGCTCGATCATCGAAGTTAAGCAACGTTGAGCCTGGTCAGTACTTAGATGGGTGACTGCTTGGGAATATCAGGTGCTGAAAGTGTTTAGTGACGGATGTGCGTGCTTACGGCCATATCATGTTGAATACACCGGTTCTCGCTCGATCACCGAAGTTAAGCAACGTTTAGCCTGGTCAGTACTTAGATGGGTGACCGCTTGGGAGTACCAGGTGCTGTAAGCGTTTAGTGACGGATATCCGTTGTGGTGCAGTGGATATCGGCTCGGAAAGAGAAATCGGTGAGCCGAGTTTGAATTCCAGCTGAATACCCTGCATTCACTTAAGCACTGGTACCCTTGGGAAAAACATTAATCCGTCCCTTCCCTCCAGTTATGGATTAAATAACAAGGGTAGGACTTGGGGACCCTGCCCTTAAAAACAAATCCCAATGAATCTTGATACTCGAAAAGAAAAATGTATTACTAGACACAAAGCTTATATAAAAAACAACAATAAATTGTTGAAAGAAAAAGGTATTATCAGCAATAAATAAATAAAATTTAGTTGGTAATAAATGACCCACCGAGGTTGATATTCAACGAGATAGGCCGTATGCCTACTGACAAATGAAAAATACCAGATAATTTCTGGTAAAAACAAAATCACCCAGTTTCTGAACCAAGTATCCAGGCCGCGGATCAATGTAATCTAGTGCAAAATGTTTCCAGTGCATGTCAATTCTGTAGGTTAATTAGTCTAATTGGCTATTAATACTGACTAGCGAATTCGATCCTCACTGTTTAACCCGTACAAAAAATGGGCTTGAAATAACCGACCAAGTGTCCACATATAAAAGCAACAACTAACCACCATAGACAATCGTATCTACCTCCCATTAGCATGGGACAGGCTAGCCTCCCAGAGAGTAAAATACTACGCCTCCTTGGCCTTACACTTTCGGCGGATCTCAAATGGAATGACTATATCGAATCCATTGCCAAATCTACCGCTATGAAATTCGGCTCTCTGTGCAGGGCCCGGAAGTTTTTCCCGCCTGAATCTATCCTGTACATATACAAATCTACCATCCCCCCTTGTATTGAATATTGCTGCCATATCTGGTCGGGTGCCCCTGCTGCTCTCCTTGGGCTTCTTGACAAAATACAAAGGAGGATCTGTAACGTGGTTGATACTTGGTAGACCGTCTGCAACCACTCTCCCACCGGCGTCATGTGGCTTCCCTGTGCCTCTTCTACAAGTACTTTCATGGCTTCTGCTCCGATGAGCTTAGATCACTGGTGCCGCCTAAGCACGAATTTACACGAGATACTAGATTAGCAACTAGGTCCCACCCTTTTACAGTTAAACAGATAAGATGTAACCGTAAATTCTACTCCAACAGCTTCTTTTCTCGCGCTTCCCGCCTGTGGAACTCCCTTCCACAAGTCTGCTTTCCCGACAGTTACAATCTCCAGGTGTTTAAATGTAGGGTCAATAGACACCTCCTATCACTCTAACTCCCAATTATTCTCAGAACACTCTCATCTACCCAACCCTCATTTTCGGTATCCTTACCCGCCTATCACCCACCCTCTGACATTTCCTATATTTAATCATCCTTTCTCCACTCTATGTAGCCCCCTGCGCAGTAGTGGCAGTGACATGCCTTGCTCGGGGTGAAACGCTTATAAAAAAAATTCAGCTTTTCTTCTGTTAAAATGCATAATTATACGTAAAATTCATTGTATCGAGGTAGCAGATAATTTTCTAAAGATATACTGTTAAACATAAGAGACAATGAATGTCTATTATGTCTAATAATGAGCTGTTCTAAAACATCGTATTTTGGCCTTAATTTCAGGTGAAAATAAAGACAAAAATTGTCCAACATTTGGATATTTTTCATGACACTGGTTTTTCATTACACTTTCCTCTCACATGAGCCATCTTCAGAGAGGTTACAAGGACGTTAACATGAATACATCCACCATCAAAGATGATATTATCTTGTGTTGACATAAAACATTGCTATGCAACGATAACAGTCACCAATTAGCAGATTCAGGTCATAAATTTGTAATATTGTTCTATGACATCACACCGGGTGAGTAAGCAGAAAGTTAACAGAACCATATTTATAAATGCAAATTAAAATTGAAGGGGCATCATAAAATATTTGTGAGGTTCCACGGTGCGCCCTAAAAAATCAGTGAGGGGGAAATAGATATTATGTCTGCTACAGAAGAATGCATGTCTACATCGACACGTGTGCAAATATAAGTTTGATTAATAAAAAACAAATATGGCGTAATGTGACTACGACGTGAAAGTGATTCACAATAAAAAAAAACAGTGAAAGAAAAGAAGTTACCATTTATTTGTGCGTGTGGTTGTCTAAATAAATAGGGTGCGTGTCACTATCATGCAAACCCGCATGCAAATTTGAAAACATTTTGTATAGATAGATAGATAGATAGATAGATAGATATGAAGAAACTGACATAGATAGATAGATAGATAGATAGATAGATAGATAGATAGATAGATATGAACAGACTGAGATAGATAGATAGATAGATAGATAGATAGATAGATAGATAGATAGATAGATATGAACAGACTGAGATAGATAGATAGATAGATAGATAGATAGATAGATAGATAGATAGATAGATATGAACAGACTGAGATAGATAGATAGATAGATATGAACAGACTGAGATAGATAGATAGATAGATAGATATGAACAGACTGAGATAGATAGATAGATAGATAGATAGATAGATAGATAGATAGATAGATAGATATGAACAGACTGAGATAGATAGATAGCTAGATTAGGATTACTTGCACACAAGAAAGATACTGTAAAAACCGCGCGTGTGTATTTTGTTTGTTCTTTTTCATGGTGTTTTGGTTGAGGAGAGAGGACTAGGGCAGAATCAGTTGGTTACTATTTGCAGCCTGTGAGGAATGGAGACTGGCGCAGCTGCAGCATAGTGTGGCCTCAGGGTTGCCCACCGGAGGTTCATGAAGGGACGCCCGTCCATGCGCGATATGGCACTACAGGAACCCCGATATTATTCAACTGTTGATCAGAGCAGCCTCTGAAGACGCTACGCAAGAGTTCGGGCTCCTAACTACCAGTCGGAAGCAGCAACCAGGAAACTGCCAACCCGGTACCCTCAGAATGGAGAGACATTGCCACCACACTCACTAACAGCAAAGAGCTTCCAATTGATACTACCACTCAGACCGAAGGAGGAGGTAGAAGGACCGGGAACCCCTTCCTAAACAATAAACAAGGTGATCACCTCTACTCCTGTTCAATGGAAGGGGGTATTGGGAATAACAGGTGCTGTAAGCTTGCATGTACGGGTGGTGTCATGTCTTTACGGCTACATCATGTCGGAACACCGGTTCCTGTACGATCACGTAAATTAAGAAACGTTGAGACTGGTCATGACCTAGATGAGTGTCCAAGTGGGAATGCTAGCTTGGATGTGCAGTTGTTTTAATGGATAATGGCTCAGAATTAGTAAAATAAAAAGCTGAGTTCAAATTCATGTTGGGTTCGTTATATTAAATTACGCACAAATATCTTTAGTAAAAGTAAAAAGTCAACACTTCTCTCCCCGGCTATGGGTTAATTAGTAAAACGTCTCTCCCCAGCTATGGGTTAATGAGTAAAACTTGTGCCACTAAGCCATTATTATCTAAAAAATTAAATTCTTTCAATCGAAACATATTTTCTGGCTTTAAATAACCTACAATGGGTTGATAAGCCGTAAAAAACGAATCCCCCAATATTCTTTGATTTTCTTTTTATGTGCTATGCCCTGTAAGAACGTTAGCAACCATGCCTTTCCACAAATTTACCTCATAAATTGTATTTTTTTAAAACTTTGCTATACGATCCATTTACTCAAGCTCATCCTTCTTCTTTTATATACCGTGTCCTTTCTGGACGTTGGCAATCATGGCTCTCCACAATTTCCTGTCTTTATACTGATCTTAATAAATTTTGCTGTTTGTTATTTCTCTTAAACCTTGCTACACATTTACTCAACCTCATTTGTCTGCGATGGGTTGAGTCCCTTTAGAACGTAGGCGAGTATGGCTCTCCACAATTTCCTGTCTTTTATAGCTCTTAATAAGTTTGTCTTTTTTTTATCTCTCTTAAATATTGTTCCACCATTTATTTACTCAAGCTTATTCTTTTTCTTCTATGTGCCGTGTCCCCTCAGGACATAGGTAACCATGGCTCTCCACAATTTTCTGTCTTTTGTAGCCCTTAATAAAATTTGTCCCTTTGTTATCTCTCCTAAGCCTTGCTCCGTACATCCATTTACTTAAGCTCTCTAGGTAGGTCCTGCGTTCTATTCCTGTCCGTCTTTTATTCAATCTTTCCTGAGTATCAGATTTTCCAAGCCCTCTTTCCTCATTATATACCACAAAAATGTTAAAATATTTCTTCCTTATTCTAAGCATAAGTTCTTTTTTTGTTTCATTTTCGTCAACGAGTTAATTGAATGCTCTAGGTCAGAACTGAACTTCAGTTAAGAAGGAAACTGTTAGTGTGCCCTATCTGTTAGGAATGGACTCTTCCTCCGTCAATAAATGCTAAACTGCGTGACTTCCGGAGAGTCAGTCAAGAGGCAGTCGTGGAAGCAGTCGTAAGACAGTCTAGAGGCAGTCAAAACGCAGCGTAACTATACCGTTCGGACTTACATTTCTATCAGCTGACTACTAACACTCTGACTTGTATATATGTTCTGCTATTCAAATGCACTGTTTCAACCTACCTTCTTGTTTTCCGTGTCTTTCTTTCTGGTCCAAACAGGCCACAACAAGTTGATGACGAAGTTTCGCCACAACAGAAACACAGGTCTGGTTTCACTTGAGTTAAACCCTTCCACACGCACGAAAAACTTTGCCAGCCCCTCAGATAGCAGATTTTCGGGTGAACTAAATTCCTTTGTTCCATCAGTCTAGATTTTCACAAGTAGGACCCGCAAATCCTCGTCTGTTGAGTCGACACATTTTTATTCCCTTCATATTCCATTAGTAAGGAAGAAGTTGCATTCGGTTTCTTCCGAAGAAGGTTTGCATTGTGACACGGGCTTTCGAGAGGATGCTTTCTCGACCACTACAATCTTAATCTTAAATCTAGAGACAACCTGTATGTATTCGATAATCCTCTAGCTTGAGGGTTACTAAAGAATGTAAACGCGCGAGAGATGTATATTATGAGGATATGTAGGATAGACAAAGATTGAACCTTGGTTCTTAGTCCTTCTTTCTAGATGAACAATCGCGAAAAGAAAATTCGGCTTAAACTTGAAACAAAATAGCAAACTCTAGTTGAGTTTATATTATTCGGACTATTGTCCTCGCCTTTTTTGCCATTTGAGCTACATTTCGACCGTTGTATGCTCCGACCTTCTTCAGGTTCTAGGAATTTCGAACCGAACCTTTTATTACAATCACTGGGATATATCATCCTCAATCCTTGCGTAAAGCCTCGATTGGAAGTCCACTGTGTCATGTGTTCTTAAGGACACATGCCCAGCGGATATAGACGTTAATTAGTTCCTAACTTAACTCTTAGAGTTGTGAGTTCAATACCAGGCTACAGCAGTGGAGAACAAGTAAATTGCAGGGTTAGTGAGAGATAACTCATGAACTTTTACCGATTTGACAGTTGCAAACTAAGATATAGCCTCTACTAGAATTTGTCTATATTTCTGAAATGAGGTAGTATTTACAGTATTTACATTATTCGGTTTATTGTCCTCATATTTGTTGCCATTTGTACGACGTTTCGGCCGTTGTACATTCCGGCCTTCTTCAAGTGCCAGGAATTTCGAACCGAACTCTTTATTACAATCACTGGGGTATATGGACTTCATTCCGTGTGTAGTAGTGCCACTTTTGATAGTCATGAGTTATTTCCCTCAAACTCTGTAAGTTACTTGTTCAGCCTGGTATTGAACTCACAACACTTTGAGTCAAGCCACCGGAACTAACCAACGGCTATATCCACCGGGCCATGGATATAGACGTTGGTTAGTTACAATGACTTGAGCCAAAGTGGTTTGAGTTCAATACCAGGCTACAGCAGTGGTGAATTTACTGGGTTAGAGGGAGATCTATACACTAGGTGCTCCATAGTTTCGGCCTTGTGCCACATCTAAGCTATGCTTAAAAAATCACTATTGCAAAATGCTGGGAGATATGTTTAGGCTAGTAGCGAATGTTTCCTGATTTTGAATATAAAATAAACTGTTGTATCATTCATATGCACTTTGATGCTATTCAATATTCTCTTTTGTTTTGTTGTCACGTGCCGTCTTTCCTCTCTTTTCCAGGCTGACTATGAAAGCATTCTCCATGAAATTAAACGAATCAACGTGAGTCTGTTATCGACAGACGCCCGGCGGGATTATAAGATCCTTTATTCTTACGTGAAGACATATTTGGATGGATTCGCCTGGATGAAGTAAGTATGTCCCCGAAAAGATGCGGTCAGTCTATAAAAGAAAATTTATAAAAATAAAATGGTTAATTGCAATCATCATAGTTTATTCGGATTATGAGATTATTCGTATTATGTAATTAAATCATTTTGTTGTTGGGCTTTAGAAAGTTTATTTTAATCATATTGCACCAGGCAAGGCAGTAAAGCCACCAAGACACAATGAGTAAAAGAACAAGAACAAGAGAAACATTATTAAGGAGAGAGAGAGAGAGAACAAAATGAAGTAATCAAAAAGACAGACGATAAGGACTGATATTCTAAAATTTTGAAGATCAAAGCATAGGACCAGAAGAGAGTTAAGAAGTGCGAGAGAAGGTACTGCTAACACAGAACTTGCGGTTACAACTTACCATTTCAACTGTGAATTGATGAGACATTGAGCCAATCTATTCTTCTTCTTCATGTGCCGTGCCCTTCAGGACGTAGGCAATCAAGGACTTTCGCTTGCTCCTGTATCTTGTCACAATTAATATCTTTCCTCTTAATATATCGGATGTGCGTTGTGGTACAGTGGATATTGGCTCGGAACGAGAAGCCGGGGAGCCGAGTTCGAATTCCAGTTGAATCCATTGTATTCACTTCAGCGCAAATACCCTTGGGAAAGGTATTAATCCGTCTCTTCCTTCCAGTTATGGGTTAAATTGCAGGACAGATTGGGTTCTATAGCTTTGGTCGGCAACCAATCTACCGCAGAAAGCAATGGCAACCTACTGCGGGATAATATTCTGCCCACTCAGTCATGTCTCTTTCGAGACATTATCGCCCAAGCGTGTATCACGTATGGCACTTAACTGACTGACTTAATATATCGCCCAAACCCCGCTCCGCCATTCATTTGCTATCAAGTATATTTCGCACTGCTTTCCCATGTCTCTCTTACCTTCTATCCGTCCTGTAAGTATTAGATTCTCTAGGCCCTCGTTCCTCATTAGGTGTCCCAGGAACCTCAGCTGTCTTTCCCTGCTTTTCAGTATTGTTTTCTTCTCGTTTCAATCCTATCCAACTCCTCGTGGTTGCTCACGTGCTCGGTACGTGATATCCGCAGCATCCTTTTGTAGAACCACATTTCTGCTGCCTCGAGATTGTCTTTTACCGGGGAAGAATTTCGACAGAGGATGGAAAGGGCGACACTGAAATCCAAAGACTCATTGTCATGGCTAAGGATGCATTTCAGAAGCTAACCAGAGTATTAAGAGACAGGAAAATT
Organism: Ascarosepion bandense; assembly: GCA_037127315.1. Classification (NCBI taxonomy): domain Eukaryota; kingdom Metazoa; phylum Mollusca; class Cephalopoda; order Sepiida; family Sepiidae; genus Ascarosepion; species Ascarosepion bandense. The sequence continues at coordinate 2,053,324 of JBBBDQ010001849.1, forward strand.
TCACTGGAAACAAAGAAAAATTCTAGACTGCCAATCTATTCAGTCAGTAAGTACCACACATGATACACGCTTTGGGTGATCATGAAAGAGACATAACTGACTCGGCAGACAATTATTCCGCAGTAGTTTGTCATTGCTTTCTGCGGTAGACTGGTTGCCAGCCAAAGCTAGAGAACCCAATCTGTCCTGTTATTTGTCTTATAGCTAAAGGGTGAAGAGATGTATTATATTATTAAGTAGTAATTAGTGGGGGATCTGTTTATTACTTCAAAACAATATAAAATTGATACCCCACTTTATGCCCAGTAGAAGCCGAAACGACTGAACCGATTTTCTTGAAAATTTACAGAGTTGTACTATAAGCGTTTGCGAGTGTTCTTAGCTAGTTTTTTTTTTTTTTTTTTTGTCGAGGTACCCCTGATAAATATCGATAATTGAAAAAATCGGGTTATAGAAGGAATGGTCCGATTTTAATCAAATTTGATACACTCATAGACAAAGACATAAGAAACGATATTCAGAAGTTTCAAGGTTGCAGTTCTTACAATGGTGCAGAAAATCGATAATATATATATATATATATATATATATATATATATATATATATATATATATATAAGGCAAGATATTTGTGTGTGTGTGTCTGTTTATCTGTCTGTATGTCCTTTAAACAAATCCACAATTTCTACCCGATTCTCACCAAAATTCACACAAATATTCTTTAGGCTGAGTCTGGGCTCCAGGACCATGGATTAATTTTAAAGCTTTCATTGCACCCAAGCAACGCCAGGCTATACTGCTAGTATATATATATATATATATATATATATATATATATATATATATATATATTAGGTGCAATTGGTAAATTGTCGCAATTATTTTATTATTTCAAATATTCTTTAGCCTGAGTCTGGGCTCCAGGACCATGGATTAGTTTTAAAGCTTTCATTACACCCGAGCCGGCTATACTGCTTGTTTTATATATATATATATATATATATATATATATATATATATATATATATATATAGATATATATATAGATAAATATAGAGAGAGATTAAAGCAACGCGTGTTGCAAAAATATTCTAATAGCAAAATAAATAAAACATCTATGATTTTATTTATTGCTGCAAGCAAATGTAATAAATGTTTGTTATTGAGTTCATTTTACTTATTCCAAAAATGTGGTTCTTGGGTATAATATCCTCGGTGGGCTGGGCGTGCCTTGAGCGTCATTTTGGACTTAAACTCCACCCAGACCTAAAGGGAAATTCATGAACACGATCCGTCGCTAAAGATGCCAGTAAATTGGCCAGTTCCCTGTACCGCATCCACAAGTACCTGCACACCTCTATCCTTACAAGACCGTCCTAGGTATGACGATAAACTACATTCGGCAGCAAAGCCTCTGATCGGGTAGATTTTAAGAACGTTGAACCAACTCTTAATTGCAGTTGTTTCCAGCTTCATCCTGACCCAGGGTGGGAGCACCTGTTGGGGTACCAGCTATAAAAAAAATAGTTAACCACCAAACTGGGGCCAAAACACTATGAAAGTATAAAGTTTTTCATCGTAAAATAGCAGCAAAACATTGGGGGGGGGGGCGGGGGAAAGAAAAACACCAGCAATGTATTTTGAGTAAAATTACCAGTTATACTTAAAAAAAAAAAAAAGGATATTACTAATGCTCTACACAAAATTAAATTTCGGCATTAAATGACCCATAATATGTTGATATGCCGCCAAACTACCAAACCTTTCCAAGAGCCAGATCAGATCGGGAATGAAGTACTGGTGCCGTACATGGGTGAAAGGCTCCCAGCCTTAACTTTATTTTCTCGATAGAGTAGGGCACATCGGCGTGATGTAATGGTTAGCAAGCTTGTCTCGCTAGAACCTGTTATAACTGAGTAGTGAGTTTGATCCTCACTGGGTGCCACATACTCTCGGCCTTGTGCCACATCTAAGCAGTGCTTAGAAAATTTACCATTCTCGTCAGAGTAAAAACGTGTCTCCACGTCCTTGTAGGTGATGAGTTATTTTCCACTCTGTAACCCCTTATCAGAGACGAGATGTTGCAAAACTCTCGCCGCTCTATCGCGATTTCTCTGAAAAATATTCAGAAGAACTTCACTGACTTGTCCAATCAGTTCGAAACTTTTCGGCTAATACCGGCCATGCTACGCACATTGTAGCGAAACACGCTCATTCCATTCAAAATTCTCTGGAAAGATATAACTTTAAATCTAGACGATTCTTCCTACTGCCTTGTAGTGTAATATATTATCTGAACAGTGAAATTAATTTACAGGTAGATCCGGCAGTAGGAAAGGTCAACAAAAGACAAGGGTGGTTGGCAGATATATCCGGCCGTAGGAAAGGTCAACAAAAGACAATGGTGGTTGGCAGATATATCCGGCCGTAGGAAAGGTCAACAAATGACATAGGTGGTTTACGGAGATATCCAGCCGTAGGAAAGGCCAATAAATGACAAGGGTGGTTTATATATATATCCGGCCGTAGGAAAGGTCAACAAAAGACAATGGTGGTTTACATGTATATCCGGCCGTAGGAAAGGTCAAACATAGGTGGTTTTACAGAGATATCCGGCCGTAAGAGTGGTCAACAAATGACAAGGGTGGTTTACACATATATCCGACTGTAGAGATCGTCAACAAAAGTGCAACGAAAAAAAACGACAACCGTCTTGAAAAGCAATGAACTGCCGGGTGTAACTGACTGATTCATCCGGTCATAGATAAGTCACCAAAGCGATAACCCGAAAAAGCAAAAATACGAGAGAGAGAGAGAGAGAGATCGCGCACACAAAGGAGCCGTACAGAGTCTCAAACCAGCGTTCTCTGTCTCTTCAGCCAAAACTTCTAGATTTTATATAGTCTTAAAACTCGCACGTATTTGTTGACCACTCTTACGGCTGGATATCTGTAAAACCACCTATGTCATTTGTTGACCTTTCCTACGGACGGATATATCTGCCAACCACCATTGTCTTCTAGATTTTATATAGTTTTGGCTGAAGAGACAGAGAACGCTGGTTTCCGACTCTAGACGGCTCCTTCGTGTGCGTGATATCTCTCTCTCTCTCTCTCTCTCTCTCTCTCTCTCTCTCTCTCTGGTTGCTCTCCTGCTTCGCAGAAGTATCACCAACGAAGAAGAAAAATATAAGATTATATTTTTTTTGTTCTTCGTCGTTTTTCAACGTAGTATATAACAGTAGAATCGACACCCAAAGGACTGCCTCCCCAATCATTAAAATCTTAACCTGTCGAGAGTTTACCGTCATCTTTCACACGTATCCTTGAAGGTATAGGGAGATGATTAATGTTTATTGATTCGGCCTTGTATCATACATAACCATACTCCCTACAACTTACAGATTTTATTCCTAATCATCAGAAAGTTGTCAGCAGGTTGCTTGTAGATTGGTTGGAATGTGTGCATTTGCGGAAGCATAAAAGTATATCTTTTGCATGTTGGAATAGAAATTTATTAATGAAAAGAATAACATGAATTGGTAGAAGTTAAACGTTCCAAGAGAAACAGTTAAGAAGTTAAGGGTATCAAGAGAGTTCATAGTAGTGCTTGCACGAGTGAGTTTATGTGTACGTAGGCAGGAACGTATGTATGTATGTATGTATGAGCGTTTGTTGGGTAGGGGTGTCTTTGAAGTATTCGCTCAGTTTTAAAGGGTTTCGTGCGTTTATCAAGTAAACGGATGAACGATGAAGAAGAAGGAGGTTAGGTGTGAGAGATAAGAGAGAAAGATAGAAACAATAATAATTACGATCGCTTGACGTTTGTCAAGGGTACATGTTAATTGCTCGTCATCTTAATTCCCTGAAGCGACAGTCGTCCTTGTTCGTCTTTTATTTCGTTTGTGAATTCACTCCCGGATGTGATTCTGGCTTTTCCATTAGACGACAAACATTTCGCATCGAGGTGTGAAATTTCGCGAGTTTTGCATGTTTGTCAAGGGTATATGTTAATTGCTCGTCATCCTAATTCCCTGAGGCGACATTCGTCCTTGTTCCTCTTTTATTTCGTTTGTGAATTCACTCCCGGATGTGATTCTGGCCTTTCCATTAGACGACAAACATTTCGCATCGAGGTGTGAAATTTCGCGAGTTTTGCATGTGTTAAGCAAAGTTTGGAAATTCGAGAAAATTCGTTTATTTCTAACCATGAGTCAGATTTGAATTTTTAAATCTAAAATTTATTTTGTTCACTACGGCATCATAAGCTATTCTTTTTACGCTATAACCTTCTATCTAGACAGGCACTCGAGCCTTGCACAGAGTGACTATCACTGTGAATAAACTATGGTATTTTTAAACAATAAACTAAAATAGAACGTTCCTAGTAACACTTGTATAAGCAGATGATTCATTTAAAAACGATCTCTAATGACTCCGATGACTTATGGAGTTTAGCCTACTGCTAAAAATAATATCTGGCTTTCATTTGCATTGGCTGTGCGGAAACAAAGGAACCTGAGTAAATGGGAAGAAAAAATCTGAAACACTATAAAACAAAACAAATTATTGGTACTTTTCATGCTGTAAAAAATGTATCGTTATATCTTGCCAGCAATTGTATTGACTGCATACAAACCAAGAAATATGCACTTTCTAGAAAAAAAAAATCTAAAAATAAATTTTAAATATCAAAACTATATTACAATAAGACTATCGTTATGTTTGGGATGCATTTGTGTTGGCTGAAAAGAAACCAAGGAATCTGAACAATTGAGAAGGATAACGAGTTCGAATCCCAGTTTAATTCCTTGCATTCATTTACGCACAATTACCCTTGAGAAAGGTATTAATCCGTCTCTTCCTTCCAGTTATGGTTTAAATAAAAGAACAGATTGGGTTCTATAGCCTTGGCTAGCATCCAGTCTACAGCAGAAAGCAATAGCAACCTACTGCGGGATAATCTTCTGCCCAGTCACTCAATACTCTTTCGAGACATGATCACCCAAAGCATGTATCATGTATGACACTTAACTGACTGACTGAATATAATAGTTGAAAACATGATTAAGGCTTCTACTGGGCATAAAGTGGGGTATCAATTTTATATTATTTTAAAGTAATAAACTGATCCCGCACTAGTTACACTTAATGCTATAATACATCTCTTCCTCCTTCTAGCTATAAGTTAAATAACAAGACATACTGGGTTCTCTAGCCTTGGCTGGCAACCAGTCTACAGTAGAAAGCAATAGTAACCTACTGCGAGATAATCTTCTGTCCAGTCAGTCATGTCTCTTTCGAGACATGATCGCTCAAAGTCTGTATCACTTATGACACTTAACTGACCGAATATAATAGTTGGAAACATGATTAAAACTTCTACTAGGCATAAAGTGGGGGCTCGGTTTTATATTGATATGAAGTAATAAACTGATACCCCACTAATTACTACTTAATAATATAATACATCTCTTTAGTTATGAGTTAAATAACAGGGCAGAGTGGGTTCTAGAGCCTTGGCTGGCAACCAGTCTACCGCAGAAAGCAATGGCAACCTACTGTGGGATAATCTTCTGCCCAGTCAGTCATGTCACTTTCGAGACATGATCGCCCAAAGTGTGTATCATGTATGGCACTTAACTGACTGAATATAATAGTTGGAAACATGATTAAGGCTTCTACTGGGCATAAAGTGGGGGATCATTCTTATATTGTTTTGAAGTAATACATTGATCCCCCACAAATTGCTACTTAATAATATAATACATCTCTTCCCCCTTTACTTAAAGACAAATAATAGGACAGATTGGGTTCTATAGCCTTGGCTGCCAACCAGTCTGCCGCAGAAAGCAATGGCAACCTACTGTGGAATAATCTTCTGCCCAGTCAGTCATGTCTCCTTCGAGACATGATCGCCCAAAGCTTAACTGACTGACTGAATGTGTAAAAGGATATGAAAAAAAATGAACATTTGAGAAGGAAACAATCTAAAATCATATAAAACAAAACACATTTTCTCTTGATGTGCAAAAAAATTATCGTTATATCTGCCCTGCGTTTGTGTTTGGTACATAGTCATCAAGGAATCTAAATAATTTAAAACGATATAAAAAAAAAAAATAAATACCAAAAAGAAAAAAAACACGTGTAGGCGTTAAAAAATGTTCAAGTCGAAATTTTGAATCACGAGTTAATACTAGCTTTTTTTATTCGTGACCACGCCCTACAAATAATTTGTATTTGACCTACTATAAAAGTGAACACGTGTGATATAAAAAAAAATCTTATGAAAGACTTCATTTCTGGCACCAGTTTTGTAGAATTCATTGTTGCTGGGGTGGGAGTTACGGGTGTGTAGCTCGGGTGACTATCAAAGCAAAAGAAACAGCTGATGCTTTGGCGAAACATTAATAGGTCAAATGTTCTTCTCGTTCTTATTGTTCTTCTTCATGTGCCGTGTTCCTTCGGGACATAGGCGATCATAGACTTCCACTTACCCCTGTACCTTGTCGCTTTTAACACTTTTTTCTTGGTATCTCCTCCAAACTCCGCTCCGCCATTCATTTGCTCAAGCCCATCAAACATGTCTCCCACTGTTTTTCTCTGTCTCATTTTCCCTCTGTCCGTCTTGTGAGTATTAAATGCTCCAGGCTCTCCTTCCTCTTTACGTATCCCAGAAACCTCAGCTCTCTCTTCCTGATGCTAGGTTTAAGTTCTCTTCCAGTCTGCGTCCTCTCCATTACCATGTCGTTGCTCACGTGCTTGGTCCATGGTAGCCTCAATATCCTTCTGTAGAACCACATTTCTGTTGCTTCAAGAAACTCGTTCTTCCTTAAAGAGGAGGTCCAACATTCACTGCCATATTGAAGGATAAATATCATTTTGCAGTCTTTCACACTTTTCTTTGTTTCTATTCTTAAAAATCTATTGCTCACCATTATTTCCTATAAAATTAACTTCTTTTCGTCTTCTTCTTCTTCTCTTCGTCTTCGTCTTCTTCTTCTTTTTGTTTTCAGCAAAGTACAGTTGGTTTTATAAGGGTGCATAGCTTAGTAAAATAATTAATTTTTGGATAAATTAAAAATTCTATTATTTAACATACAAAATACGTCCATCATTTTAATTAAAACTTAATGATGAAAATAATACTTCTTGAATAAAAATTAACCATAGTTTTTTGCATATATTTTTTTTAATTATATATATATATTTATATATATATAAGAATTCAGTTTCCAGTTTGCCCTGCGTTTGTGAGAACTATGAAAAAATCGCAAAATGCAAACGCTCAAAAAAGTTGTAATTTAGATGCAGAAAGAAATATTTCCGCATGACCACTTGTACGACAAGTGAAATTCTTAGGATTTCTTACTCTTAAGCATGCATGTTGCATGCTTAAGAGTAAGAAATCCTAAGAATTTCTTCTTCTTCTTCTTAGTTTGGGCGATCATGTCTCTCTTTTATCACCCTTAGTAATTTTTGCTATCTGTCGTACATCCTCTATCCTCGATAGAGTAGGGCACCTCGAGATGCGCTGTATTCCTCTGTCCCTCTTGCCTTCATTACGTCCAATGAGTTTTAAATTTACCTAGCCTTCTTTCCTCATTTTGTACCTAGAAATCTCAGCTGGCTCTTTCTGATGTTAAGAATCGTTTGTGCGTTCATTTTCCTTAAAACTTTCTCAAGTTTTCCTCTGTATATCAGATTTTCCAAACGCCCTTTCCTCGTTATGTTTCCTAGAAATTTCAACTGTCTCTTTTTGATTTTAGGTATCTTCGTTTATCATATCCCACTGCATTCTCTTATCTCTTCTGGGTCTTGAACACCCTTTCTCTTGGTATTTCTACTCAACTCTGATCTGACATTGACTTTTTCATGCTTATTAAGTTTTTTGGGTTTTTTTTATAATCATATCGCCCCAAGCAAGGCATTTTACTGCCACTGTTTTGCAGGGGTTGCATAAGAAGAAAGTTATGAGAAACAGAGATAGGTTATATAGCGGGTGTCATCAAGTGGGTAAGAGAAGGATGTCTGTGAAAGTGAGGGATCAATTTATATATTAATTGTAATGTAGAATTGATCCCCCACTTTTTTTTTTTTAATAATCATATCGCCCCAAGCAAAGCATCTGCTGCCAATGTTTTGCAGGGGGTTACATTGCTAAGCATCTTAATTTTTTTTCTAAAATTTCATGATTTCTCACAAATTCGGTCCACGGTACGGAAAATATCGCGTTTTGTACTAAAAGATTTATAGTAAATTGACTATCGTAACTAGTTGTGCATACCTAGTAAGGATTAATAATAATAATAATAATAATAATAATAATGTGAATCCAAAATGCAGGCTCTGAGATAAATACCAAGAAACAATAGACCATCTCATCTCAGGATGTTCTGTACTTGCCCCAAAGGAATATAAAAATCGTCACGATAGAGTGGGGCAATATTTGCATTGGACAATGTGCAAACACTATGGAAAATATGTAAACAAACACTGGTATGAATATCACCCAACACCGGTTACAGAAATAGAAGATGTAACCATTCTATGGGATTACACCATCTACACAGACAGAAAAATTGAAGCAAATAGGCCGGACATTATTGTCAAAAACCAGAAAGAAAAAACTTGCCTATTAATTGATATGGCTTGTCCAGCGGATTGTAACATAGCAATCAAGGAATTTGAAAAACTGTCAAAATATAAAGACCTGGAAATTGAAATAGAAAAAAATGTGGAAATTGAAAACAAGAGTTGTGCCAGTGATAGTAGGTGCACTTGGAATGATAAAAAATGGAACAAAACAACACATTGAAAGAATCCCTGGAAACCCCTACTTAAGGTATATACAAAACATTGTCTTGTTAAGTACAGCCCATACACTAAAGAGAACTTTGTCTAAGTAACGCTAGGGGAGACATAAAAACATGAAATGGAGTCATAACAATACAGCACTCCCTGCCTTTGGTCTTCCTGCAGACTTGGTAGGTAGTGCAACCATAGCAGAAATCGATTTATAATGAAATATGACATAATAATGGTAACAATCATGCACCACTCAAGGCTCTCGTATCTTTTTGTTTTAATTTTTATCATCATATTTGCCTTAGTGAATTAAGATGGGCTCCAGAAAATATCCTGTTAACACAAATTTGGCTATCAGTTGCCTGAACTTAACCATCCAGTCATGTTACATAGTGCTTGATACTGTTTATATCTGTTAATGAGTGGGAGTAGTGGAGGTGCATCCTGGCCAAATGGCTACAATTTTTTTTTTTTTTGTTGTTGTTTGAGGAATGAGACATATGATTTTGGAATCATATTTTGATTCTTAAGAACGCCCTCAATTAAAGGGCTGGGTAACCCAATCGGAGTGAACTGGAATACACGACCTGAAGGTATTTCTAACTAGTTATGAGCTGGCAAAACCTGTCACCATGTAAGAAATATCTGGCTGTGGTGCATGTACTTGGTACACACTTATCAGACTGGGTATCATAACGATTATAATGGGATTTATATATTTTTAACCGAGCATCACTTTGTCGCTATGCTGAGCACTGAAGTAAGAGCAAAAATCATAGCAACAACAATAATCATAATATCAAAGACTATGATAATAATCACCCCAAAAGCAATATTATTAATAAAAATAACAAGGATCATAAAACAAAAATGATAATAATAACATCAAAAAGCAATAATAATAATAATAATAATAATAATAATAATAATAATGGGATTACACCATCTACACAGACAGAAAAATTGAAGCAAACAGGCCAGACATTATTGTTAAAAACCAGAAGGAGAAAACTTGTCTATTAATTGATATGGCTTGTCCAGCGGATTGTAACATAGCAATCAAGGAATTTGAAAAACTGTCAAAATATAAAGACCTGGAAATTGAAATAGGAAAAATGTGGAAATTGAAAACAAGAGTTGTGCCAGTGATAGTAGGTTCACTTGGAATGATAAAAAATGGAACAAAACAACACATTGAAAGAATCCCTGGAAACCCCAGCTTAAGAGATATACAAAAAATTGTCTTATTAAGTACAGCCCACACACAAAGGAAAACTTTATCTATGTAATGCTGGAGATGATAGGGAAGATAGAAAAACATGAAATGGAGCCATAACAACATGCCACTACCTGCCTTAGATCTCCCCGCAGACTTGGTTGGTAGTGAGACCAAAGCAGAAATCGAAATATGATGAAAAATGACATAATAATAATAATGAACATAATAGCAACAACAATGATAATAATAACAACTTTAAAAGCAAAAAAAGATTAAGATTTAAAAGATTAAAATAAAAACAACATTGATAATAATAACGCTAAAAGCAATAATAATTATAATAACAAAATCATAATAACAACAACAATCATAATAATAATTCTAAAAACAATAATAATATTAAAAGTAACAATAGTTTCCAACATGAACAGTGATAACGTTAACTCCAAAAGCAATTATAATAATAACAAAAACAAAGAATATAATAACAAGAATGGTAATAATAACTCCAAAAGCCGTAATAATTGCAATAATAATAACAACGGCCATAATAATAAGAATGGTAATAATAACTCCAAAAGCTATAATAATTGTAATAATAATAGCAATAATAACAAGAATGGTAATAATAACCCCCAAAAACATAATGACTGTAATAATAATAACAAGGATCATAATAACGAGAATGGTAATCATAATTCCAAAACCATAATAATTATAATAATAATAATAATAACAACAACAAGGGCCATAATAACAAGAATGGTAATAATAGCTCCAAAAATCATAAGTGTAATAATAATAATAACAAGGGCCATAATAACCGCAACAGCAATAATAAAAACAATATTAATAATAACATCGGCCATAATAATAAGAATGATAATAATAACTCTAAAAGTCATAATAATTGTAATAATAATAATAATAATAATAATAATTATAATAACATCAAGAGCAATAATAACAAGAATGGTAATAATAAATCCCCAAACCGTAATGACTTTAATAATAATAACAAGGATCATAATAACAACAACAATGGTAATAATAATTTCAAAAATCCATAATTGTAATAATAATAATAACAACAAGGGCCATGATAACAAGAATAGTAATAATAGCTCCAAAAACCATAATTGTAATAATAATAACAAACAAGGGCCATAATAACCGCAACAGCAATAATAAAAACAATATTAACAATAAACCAATAATAATAGTGGTTATTATAATAGAAGCTCATGCCGTTTTTTCCTAGGCTAAGCCAGGTTTAGCACTGAAAAGGGTTTATATTTATTATAGATGTATTAGATAGTTACGGGAGACGGGTTTGCTTATGATATTACAACAACAACAACAATAATAATAAAATCAACAACAACAATAATGGCAACAATAAAACCATTACAATAACAAAAGTAATAACAAAAATTGTCTTAACATTCAGTCAGCTAAGTGCCATACGTGATTCACGCTTTAGACGATCATGTCTCGAAAGACACATGACTGACTGGGCAGAAGATTATCCCGCAGTAGGTTGCCATTGCTTTCTGCGGTAGACTGGTCGCCAGTCAAGGCTATAGAACCCAATTTGTCTTATTATTTAACCCATAACTATAGGGAAGTGATGGATTAATACCTTTCCCTAGGTATTTGTGCATAAGTGAATGCAAGGAATTCAACTGGAATTCGAACTGGGCTTCCTGAGTTGTCGTTCCGACTCGACATCTTCAGCACCACAACGCACATCCAACATAGTAACATTAACAACAGCTATAATAATAGTATTAATACTATTAACATCAAAGATTATAAAATAATAACACCAAAACAATAACAATATGAATAATACTAACAAAAACAATAATAATAGCAATAATAATAACAATATTAGTAACAACTACAATAATAATACTTACAAAAATTTATTACGATAGGGAAAATAATAAAAACAACAATGATAATAATATTAACAATAATAATGAAAAATCAATAATAAAACAAGATTAATAATAAAAACAGAACAAAAACAATATTAATAATAGTACTAACAATAATAATGTAATATATTTCTGTGACCAACAGAAATATGATTGGCATGAAAAAACAATGACCGACAAAAGTATAATCAATATGAGAGGCAGAAAACACAACCACTGACCGACAAAAGTATGATCAACATTTCAATTCTTTCACCCAAAGCAAGGCGGTACCGCCACTGATGCACATGGAGCTACATCAGAGAGTAAAAGTTTAGGCAGGAGGAGAGTGACGAGAAAGACGAACGAATTACAGGGAGTGTCAGAGAAAGGGAAAGAGAAGGGTGTGAACACAGGAGTGAAGACAATTGCGAAGGTAGAGAGAAAGGAAAAGAACGAGATACACGGGGTGATGTAGAAAGGACTGGAGTTAAGTTGGTAAGAGATGGGAATTGACATTGCATTTACATTCCTGGTGATTGGAGCCATCGGGAAAGCAAGTATATGGAAGGAAGCTCCACATGCGGAAAGTGCAAGAAAAGTAGCTGATCGAGTAGAATTGTCAGCTGCATTTGGTTGATTTAACTGTAAAAAGTTTGGTCCTTGTTGCCAGTCGGGTTGCACGAGTAAATTCCTGTGACCTAAGTTCGTCGGCGCATTAGCCATGAAAAAATTTGTAGAAGAGACAGAAGCAAGCCACATATTGCCGGTAAGAAAGTGACTGGAGTCGAGCTGCCAGGTCGAGACCTATCACATTACAGATTCTCCTTTGGAACCCTGTCGAGAACACTGAGATGAACAGCAGGGGCGCCTAAACCAGATAGGACAACAGCATTCTATGCACGGTCGGATGGTTGATTTATATGTGCAAGATGGATTCCGGCGGATGAAAGGCAGAAAATATAAACAGTGACCGATAAAAGTGTCACTGACATCAAAGGGAGCCGGCTTGAAAAGAAATAGCCAGCGAATATGATTGACAGACGTACCTGGCTATCCACCTAGGTGTCCTTGACAAAATCCAACGGAGAATCTGTAATGTGATAGATCCCGACTTGGCAGCTCAAATACACTCACTGTCTTTGTATATGTAGCTTCCCTGTGTCTTTTCTACAAATACTTTTACGGCTTCTGCTCTGGCGAACTTAGATCACTGGTGTCCCCTGTATGTGAATTTTCTCGAGCCACAAGATTAGCAACTAGGTCCCAGTAAAAACTGTGAAGCCAATAAAATGTAAACGCAAATTCTACTACATCAGCTTCTTTTCTCGCACTTCTCGCCTGTGGAATTCCCTTCCATTTACTTGCTTCACCGACAGCTACAATCTCCAAGAATTTAAATGTAAAGTCAATAGTCATCTCCTATCTCACTAACATGCATCCTCTCTCTCATGCTCCTTTCTCTGTACACTTCACTCTCATCGGTATTCTGATATTTCTCTTACCCACTTCCTGACACCCCCTATAGCCTGTCACTCTCTCTCATAATTTTCCTCCTATGTAACCCCCTGCGCATCAGTGGCAGTAAACTGCCTTGCTTGGGGCGATATGAGTATTAAAAAAAATCTATACTGTTATAATGTGGATATAAAGTGGGGGATAATTTCTACATTACAATCAATATATAAGTTGATCCACCACTTTATGGCCACAATCATCTTTCTCTTACCCACTTCCTGACACCCCATATAACTTGTCACTCTTTCTCATAACTTTCCTCCTATGTAAACCCCTGCGCACCAGTGGCAGTAAAATGCCTTGCTTGGGGCGATATGATTATAAAAAAAAAAAAAGATGACACAATTAAACGAAAACCCGATGAGAAAAAATGGGTAGACATTTCAGGTTATATAAGTTCGGGATTTTTTGGCCGAACTGAGAACACCAAGAAAACGCAGAGGAGAGAGAAAAAGTGAGGACGACTCCCGCAATCAATGACTCCTGACAGCTCCCTCGTATGTGCGTAATTCCTCTCTGGCTACCCTGGCTCCACACAACCGTCGCCGACAAAGAATGAAAATATATTATTATATTTTTTATATGTTCTTGTTCTGCGGCCATCGTTTGTCGACTAAAACGATTCTTAATCCCAGCAGTAGCAGCAATAATAATTTTAATAATAATAACAAAAACAATAATAATAATAATAATAATAATAATACCAATAGCAAAAATAATAAAAGACATTGATAACAATAATAATATTAACAACAACAACAACAATAATGAAAACAAAAGCAATAACAAAAAACAACAGTAATAATCTAAACTTATTTATAAATGGAACTTTGTCTCTGTGTGTGTGTGTGTGTGTGTGTGTGTGTGTGTGTGTGTGTGTGTGTGTGTGTGTGTGTTTGTCCGTTACCTATAGATTCCGAAACGGTTGAACCGATTTTCTTGAAAATTTACGCAGTTGTACTATAAGCGTCTGCGAGTGTTCTTAGCTAGGTTTCGTGTCGAGGTACCCCCGATAAACATCGAAAACCGATAATCGAAAAAATGGGTTTATAGAAGGAGTGGTCCGATTTTAATCAAATTTGATACACTCATAGACAAAGACATAAGAAACGATATTCAGAAGTTTCAAGGTTGCAGTTCTTACAATAGTGCAAGAAATCGATAATATATATATAAGGCAAGATGTTTGTATGTGTGTGTCTATTTATCTGTCTGTATGTCTGTATTATTTCAGCCCTTTTTTTTTACTTTTTGCTTCGGGTTTGGCTCTAAGTAGGTATAATTGTAGTTCTTAATCTCAGCCATGATACCATTTACTCAGAGGACATATTTAGTCTTCAAAATTCAGTTTATGACGAAAAAAACTTATTTGATATCGATACCAGGAAACCAAAATTTGATTGACATCCATTCATTTTTCTTTCAGTCTACGGTTTCGCTTTAACTGGAAACAACTATTGCTTTTTAGTCTTTCGTGCCATCGTCCAAAGAGTCTGAGCTCCAGGACCATGGATTAGTTTTAAAGCTTTCATACACCCGATCAACGCCGACTATACTGCTAGTAATAACATAACAATATATGTTTCTAATATTATTGATAAAATCCAAAGAAGAATCGGCAATATTATTGGTCCTGATCTGACAGCTCGGCTTCAATTATTTACTCACCGCCCTTAGGTTACCACCATGTGACTTTTTTTATATAACTTTCATTGTTTGAATGAAACTTTTGCTATGGTACCTAGATTTTATGAATTTAAGAAGGGTACTAGACTGCCGTTGTGATTTCATGAATTTACAGTTCTGCTGGCTAGATGTAACCGCAAGTTCTATGCTAAGGTTTTTTTTTTCTCGTAATTCTCCGTTGTGGAACTCCCTCTCACCACCATGCTTTTCAGCCAATTTTAATGTGCAAAAATTTAGTCGATCTCTATCTAATGTCTTCCTGATTACTCGTTTCACTTCCGCTCACTTTCTGTTTCTATTTCTTCCTTACCTTTTAACCCTTTGCGTCTTAGTGGCTTTGCTGCCTTACATGTGGTGATACCGATTAAAAAGATCATCTGTTGTTTATCTTTTATTGTTTTCAGCTATGGAGATTTAAATCCTTTAAATTTTTTGGACAAAACTTCCCGGGATCAGACTTGGATCTACACAGCCAAATATCGAAATGAAGAAGATTACGAAATTTACTTCAAAAGAATCGCTGGGATTCCAACAAAGGTAACTTGATTTATGATATTGGGTAAATTTATGACAAAGTAGGAAAACGCGTTGGGTCTTGTGATGTTTACGTTGATGCGACTACACATACGCGCCAAGGAGAGGGGACAATGAGACCAGGCCGAAGAAAATTTATTGCCAAAAGTACAATCAATTTAAGACTTCAAGCAGCTCTTTTAAGCCACCAATATGTATTTTCTTTCATGTTCTTCGCTCTTTAGAACATAGGCAATCATGTCGCTACAATTCTTGTCCCTTGTAGTTTTGTTTATTTGTTTTTTTCTCCCAAACCCTGTAGGCAGAAATGTGTCTTTAATTGTTGTGCGATTTCTCATATTGTTGTGGAGTAGTTTTCGCACTGAAGGTTATAATCGTGCTATGTCGGTTGCTAATCGACTTAACGCACCCAAAATGTTAGGAACTTTGTAGTCTTTCACTGAAAGCTGACTCCTTAGTATTCAGCTACTGCCGACTAATATCAACTGCCTAGTAGTTCTACTGAACTCCAATAGAACTCTAAAGAACTCTCTAGAACGTCTAAGAACTCCTATAAACTTCCCAAAACTTCTCGAGTTAACTTCCTGTTAACTCTTATTAATATAGGAGTGAGAGTCTATTATCTGAGGAATAGGTGTATTTCACCATAACAGAGGGAGAGTCCATTATCTGAGGAATAGGTTTGTTTCACCATAACACATATACAATTCCCATTGCACAACATTTAGAGACACATTCCTGTTCACCTTCTTTCTCTTGGATTGGCTTCGCGAATACAGATTTATGAAGGCGGTTGTCCATGTCGACTGCAGGCATGCTGAGAGCCGACTAGGCCAATACGGCATAGGCAAGTCCGACCGCTGCGACTGTAGTTAAAGTTCTGGTCTTGTATGGCTGCTGAGGCTTCCTGGTCCAGCGTTTCTTCTTCAGGTTGGCCCTGCGAGAGTCCTCAAAGATGGAGAGGCCTGGTGCACGGTGCGGCGCTAGGCCTGTCGGTCAGCAGCAACAGTCGACCATTGGCGGTGTTCAATGTTGCAGGTACCGAGGGACTTCTTGAAAGAGCCTTTATACCTTTTCTTTGGTGTCCTTTTGGCTAGTGGTGAGTTCACCGTACAGGGCTATCCTGGACGCAGACGATGGTCCCGCATTCTAGTCCAACGTAGCTATAATTTTCGCAATATGGCCTCAATGCTGGTGATTTCCGCCTGCTCGAGAACCTCAACATTTGTAACGTAGTCACTCTATTGAATGTTGAGGATGGTGCGGAGTCAGCGCTGATGGAAGCGTTCACGGAGTCATCAAGGATGGCGGTAGGTAACCCATGACCCATACAGCAGGGTGGAGAGTACGACGGCTGTATAGACATTGAGCTTAGTGCCTTTTTCTTCGGGTGATTGATGTTCCAGACTCTTTTGTAAAGTTCTGCCAAAAGCGTTGTTTGTCTTGGCCAGTCTGTTGTATTTTCCATGCCGATCTTGGCATTCGATGTGATGTTACATCTCAGGTAAGTGAACTGATGAACTAATTTCAGCTCAGTCTCATCGATGGTGATGTGAGAAGGGCGGTACTCTTCTCAGGGTGCAGGTTGGTAAAGGACCCGTCTTTTCAAGCTGACCTCGAGTCCGAAGGGCTGGTCAGAGCATTAGACATTGCAGGGTCCATTCGGTGTAGGCGATTAGGGCAGCGTCGTCAGCGAAGAGGTGGTCACGAAACAGCTGCTCAAGTGTCTTTGTGTGGGCCTGCAGTCTCCTGACGTTAAACAGACTGCCGTCATGGCTTTAGAGGACTTACACAGAATCATCATCGTCAAGGTTTTCTGTGGCTTGCTGAAGAGAGTCGGTGCCAGGACACAATCCTGTTTCACGCCATTGACGATAAGAAAGGGTACACAGAGATCGGTTCAAACTCACTTGGCCGCGCTGGTATTCCTGCAGTTGAATGACCATACTGAGGAACTTGGGGGGTGGCGAAGCGCTTCATGATCATACACGGTCCATTTCTGCTTACTGTATCAAAATCTTTGGTCAGGTCCACAAACGTTACGTACAGTCCTTTGTTCTGCTCTCGGCATTTCTCTTGGAGCTTCCTAAGGATGAACACTATGTCTGTAGTGCCCCTGCTGGCTCTGAAGCCACACTGGGTTTCTAGTAGGTGGTCTTCCAATGAAAGCTGACTCCTTAGTATTCGGTTAACTTGCAACTAATATTAACTGCCTAGTAGTTCTACTGAACTCCAATAGAACTCCAATAGAACTCCTATGAACTTCTCAAGAACTTCTCCCGTTAACTTCCTGTTAACTCTTATTAATATAGGAGGGAGAGTCCATTATCTGAGGAATAGGTGTTTCTCCATAACAATTTCATACTAAAAGCTTTGTTCTAATTAAAGTTTTATATAAAAACGTGATTTCCTAAATTTTAAATTAAGGTTAAATATAAAATAAATAGATTAATTATAAAAACTAAATTAAGGTACAAAATATTTGAAGCCGCATACTTCACAAATACAGATATGCTTACCAAATGGCAATCCCTTCTCCCTTTTTGGAGCACTCTTTCTTACTCCCCCAACCCGATATACAGTTCTTTATTTTTTTCCTTTTGTTAAACCCAAAGGACTGACCATAGAAGCTGTAAAGGACCATACCTTATCGTCCACTGGTAAATCAGTCCATTAATCACCTCTTCCCTCTTTTCGTTCAAATTCTAACTAACAACTTACAACTCTAATTTCCCATTTTCCACTCCACATACCTCTCACACACAATTTGCCAGTGTGCCCCTGCCGTTCTCCTCAGTGTTCTTGACAGGCTCCAAAGGAGAGTCTGTAATGTGATAGGTACTGATCTGGCGGCTCGACTGCAGCCAGTTCCCCATCGTCGAAATGTGGCCTCCCTTTGTCTGTTCTATAAATATTTTCATGGCTTCTGCTCGGACGAGCTTAAGTCACTGATGCCTCCTCAACAGGTGTTTACCCGTGCAACCAGACTGGCAACTGGGTCCCACCCATTCACAGTCAGGTTAGCCAAATGCAGACGACAATTCTATTCCTGCAGCTTCTTCTCTCGCACTTCTCGCCTGTGGAACTCACTCCCGTATTCTTGCTTTCCTGACGGCTACAACCTCCAGAAATTTAAATGCAAAGTCAATACTCATCTACTAACCACTGGACTCTAGCTCTCTCCCCACCCCTGTATAACCTTCCCTTTCTCTCCACCTATGTATCTGTCATCGCACCTGCTTTCTCAGCTTTCTATTGTTTCTTTCTAACTAGTTTGTACTCCTCACTCTTTTCTAATTAATCTTTTTACATTTATGTAGCCCCCTGCACATCAGTGGCGTTTCCGCCTTGCTCGGGGTGAAATGATTAAAAAAAAAATAAATAAAAAAATAAGATAAAGAATTTTCATTTTCTTTTCGCACTATTCGATGAGACATTGTCCTTTCAATGCCGAAACAAAATGTACACTTTGTAGTAGATGATAATTTGTACATGTTCCTAACTATAATTTATAATAAATATTCATAGCTCTATTTTATATTGAGCACTGTTTTAAATTAATGTTTTGAATGTTGTTAATTTTTTCTTCGTTCCTTATTCACTTATATATATAGCATTTGAGATTTCACTCGCCTGATCGACTCAGTCCATTAAAAACTTAATTGGGCGATTAAATTTTTTTGCTTTACTCGCCCGCGGTCGATTAAAAATCTCGCAATGAAACGTGCCCCTTCAAATATAGTAAAAGGAAATCTGATTCCTTTTACAACACAAAAGTATGCCATTGAAGATTCGCAAGTTACTTAAAATGACCTACAATGACGTTATTGAACTCTTTGGTCTTATGCATGGCCGGTCAGTTTAAACGTTCGTTTAATTAACACTTCAAGAGTGGAACCAAAATGTCTCTGTCCCCCAGATTAAAGACGCTCACAGATCTTTAGAAACTTATTTAGAAAAACATGATCCTTAACTCAAAAATAATTTCCTTTCTGCTTTCAAAAAGTCAAAACGAACATTTGAAAGAAAGAAAAAATATGTATATTTTTTTCAACAACGCACCGAAAAACAAATTATACAAGTAAGTAATTTTTTTTATAGAAAATTGTTGAGAAAATCAGATTTGTAATTTTTTATCGTTTATGAGATGGAGGTTGTAGTCAAATAGAAGAAAGAAACTACGAATTTAGGTACCTCCACTCAATTGCCAAAAAAAGCATATCATGATGTTAAAAGTTAAAAACTTAATAAAAAGTTTTATCATCAAAATGTTTATGCTATTATTAAGAGGAAAGATCAAATTTTGTTGTTATTATTTAAAAAAAAAAATTTAATCCTTTGTAACACGTTCGAAATTTTAATTAAATTTCATTTTTTTTTTCTTTTTTCCGTCAGCGATTCACGCTATGTTTACGTGAGGCAACTATTAAGAAAATGGAGTCGGTCGAGTAAAATGATTTGGGGGCGAGTAAATTTTCCCTCGCTCTCGACCACCGGTCGAGTGATTTTTTTTTTAATCTCAAAGACTATATATATATATATATATATATATATATATATAGAGAGAGAGAGAGAGAGAGAGAGAGAGCATAATGTTAATCCGCGTATACTGTCTTAATATGTATTGAAAAGCTACTAAAAAGTTTTAAGATGAAAATGTTTTTTTGATAGTGTTTATTTATTTTTATTATTATATATATATATTTGATATTTCAGATCGGCCTCGGCCTTTCATCAGAAACAAATGATTTTAAACTAGAAGCGTCCGTCGCGAGATGCGTCCGTCGCGAGATGTGTACGTCGCGTGATGTAGAAAGCAATAGAGTTTGAATATTTTTAACGTAAACCTAACTATAATAATACTTTTAGATGTTGTTTTAAAGGAAATTTTAAGTATATCTAAAAAAATGTTGAACTATTGAAATATTTATAAAGATTCAAAATACCTAAGTCCCTATTTAACCCTAGCCTATATGTATTTAATTTTAAAATCTTTCTTTCTGCGTGAGTATGTGGAACTAAAATCGGAATCTATCAGTAAACATTTGCAGTTTTCTAATGTGTGTCTTGGTTGATTGAAGTGTTCAGCTATGGGGGAATAAGGGTTGTTTTGGCGTATGCTTAATTTATGATTATTAAAATGGAATCTAAAACTGTTTCCAGATTCACCAATATATCCACTATTTGGACATATTGAGCAGAAGTGAAAATATAGTTAAACATTTATTTTAGTAGTTTTTTCAATACATTATATATATATATATATATATATATATATATATATATATATATATATATAGGTTTCATTTTTAACGACTGACCGTGTTTGGAAAATACTTTAGAGGTATACATAAAACAATCCTTGCATTTAGTTTAAGGCAACAAATAAAATCATCCTTGATAATAGTAAAAAGTCAGTCAGTTAAGTGCCATACGTGATACACGCTTGGGCGATCATGTCTCGAAAGAGACATGACTGACTGGGCAGAATATTTTCCCGCAGTAGGTTGCCATTGCTTTCTGCGGTAGACTGGTTGCCAGCCAAGGCTATAGAACCTCATCTATCCTGTTATTTGACTCATAGCTAAAGGGGGAAGAAATGTATTATATTATTAAGTAGTAATTAGTGGGGGATCAGTTTATTACTTCATAACAATATAAAACTGATCCCCCACTTTATACCTAGTAAAAGCCAAAATCATGATTTCAATTATTATATTCAATCAGTCATTCAGTTAAGTGCCATACGTGTTACACGCTTGGTCGATCATGTCTCGAAAGAGACATGACTGACTGGGCAGAAGATTATCCCGCAGTAGTTTGCCATTGCTTTCTGCGGTAAACTGGTTGCCGACCAAGGCTATAGTACCCAATCTGTCCTGTCATTTCACCCATAACTGGGTATTTGCGCGTAAGTGAATGCAATGAATTCAGCTGGAATTCGAACTCGGCTCTCCGATTTCTCGTTCCGAGTCGATATCCGCTGCACCACAACGCACATCTTAAAATATATGTATATAGTCATCCGCAGACAGATCTGTTTCGCCGTATCACAGCTCATCAGTACGGTTAGACTCCGATTGCTTTTTTTACCCAGGATTGAAACCCGACCGAAATGGCGTCAGTCGGCGACTCTACCCCTGGGCTATGGGCGTTCGGTAAAAATAAAAAGTTAAATAAGGACAAAATATAATTATTAAGTTTTATTTATTTTTCCAGTTTTCTTACGTCCCCCCCCCCCCCCGTTTACTATAAATCAAGAATTACAAAAAATATCCATTCCATCCATTATCTTAAACGCTTTCGTTCAATCCCTTAGACATTTTCAAGAAGGTTTTGTCTTGGTGAAGTTAGTTTCTTTTCATGTTTTACCTATTTGAGATGTATTATTTGTGTGGTTTTTTGTGGTGAGAATGTTCATTCCGAGGCTTCACATGTTGAGTGCAGCAGGAATTCAATTGAGAGTCTTATTTTCTTAAAATTTGTTTTTAACCATTTCACTGGTACGCAGGGTGTAAGAGTGGGAGAAAAAACTGGTTAGAGCAGGTATTCAAGAAAGGATAAAAGATGAACAGGATTCAAGGCAACAGAAGATGGCAATTGACGTTGCATTTCAATTTTTTGGAGATTGCAGCTACCAGAGAAACAAGTAAATAGATTGGAGTTCTATAGATGGAAAGTGTGAGAAAGACTGTTGGAGTAGGCGTGGAGGTAATATATAACCCGGATATAAGAGACATTGATATATGATAAACCTGGATATAAGAGAGATGTTCTCTGGTCCCAAAATTGGAGCCTCTGGTAAAGTATATAAAATATACAAAACCCGGATATAAGAGAGAGTCTCTGGTCCCAAATTAGAGCCTGTGGTAATGTATATAGAATAGGCCAAACCCGGATATAAGAGATATTTTCTATGGTCCCAAAACTGGAGCCTCTGGTAATGTATATAAAATAGACCGAACCCGGATATAAGAGAGATTGTCTCTGGTTCCAAATTAGAGCCTGTGGTAATATATAGGAAATAGACAAAACCCGGATATAAGAGAGATAGTATCTGGTCCCAAATTAGAGCCTGTGGTAATGTATATGAAATAGACCAAACCCGGATATAAGATATATTGTCTCTGGTTCCAAATTAGAGTCTGTGGTAATGTATATGAAATAGACCAAACCCGGATATAAGATAAACCCGGATATAAGAGAATTGTTATCCGATATGGTGGCTCTCTTATATCAGGGTTATAATGTATTTTATTTCAACGGAAAAAGGATGGGATCTAGATGACAATATTGTAGCACGCTTAAATTCATGTGGTCGGAGTAGCGGGGAGAAGTTCATGGGAGAAGATGCCATGAAAATATTTGCAGAAAATACAGAGGGAGCCACATATCACATCGGTGAGAAAGTGACTGATATCGATATATCAAGTCAGGATCGATTACATTGCAAATGATTTTCACGATTTTATCGAGAACCTCGTGCTGAATAGCAGATGCAACCTACCAGATATGGCAGAGACGAATGGTAGATTTATAGATGTAAAAGATCTTGACGGTAAGAACTTTTTATG
Organism: Ascarosepion bandense; assembly: GCA_037127315.1. NCBI lineage: Eukaryota > Metazoa > Mollusca > Cephalopoda > Sepiida > Sepiidae > Ascarosepion > Ascarosepion bandense. The sequence continues at coordinate 2,076,587 of JBBBDQ010001849.1, forward strand.
CCTGACACCCAACTTTTCTAGCAGTAGAGGCAGCTATAGATTCAATATAGTCGCTTCACTTTATGTTAGTTGAGAGAGGGACGCCAAGGAGGCACGGTGAGTCGCTCTCCAAGAGACTAGCACCATCATGAAGGCCGGTAGGAAAGTTTCTCTGGTTGCTTTACTAGTCATTTCCTACCGCAGCTTATCACAGATTGTAGGTCCTGAGCAGAAACCAGATTTACTTTATCAGCCTTGGCAGACGGGAGTAAATGATGGTGTCATCTGCATACTTACTTACTTGGGAACATATTTAATCGGGAAGATCATTGATGAAGTTCAGATAAGGCTTGGGGCCAAGGACAGAGCCTTGAGAGCCGCCAGGTTCCGTATAAAAGGATCTGGAAGCTTGTCCGTTCAGAACGTCCGTCATTTCACGATTTAATAGGAACAATTAGATTAAATCAAACAATCGCCGAGAAATACTGTAACCCTGGAGGTTGCGCAAAAGGACAACATGCCAAAACCCATCCAACGCTTTCGAGATGTCAAGGGCAACAGTTCGATCTTTGTCGTTCTTATCATGAGCCTCATATTCAGAACATAGAACATCAGCAGTAGACCTGGCAAAGCGGAAGTTGTATTGTTTGTCAGAGAGTAAGACCGGGAGATGTGAGAGGCTTAACTACTTCAACAGCTTTGATAAGGGTCTCGAAAATTTGGCCGAAAATCGACAAAAAGCTAGTAAGGCGATAATTAGAGGGGTCAGAGGATTCGTCGAAGTTCTTGAAAAAAGGAATTACAGATGAAGACTTCCAGCAAGCAGGAAAGCAAGATAGAGCGAGGTAAAAATTATAGAAGTTAGAGAAGAAAGGAGATTGCTCAGGGGTACGTACATTTATTTAGGATGATCGTAGGAATTCCATCACTTCAGCTTGCCTTGTAGAAAACAAGTACAGACATAATGTGAGAGACCAGAGACGGAAGTATGTCTATCTCACTTAGTTGAACCTCGATTCTCAGCCGGAAAAGAGATCAGTCAATCAAAGAATACAAGGAGAGAAGGTGAGATAGCGAACAAAGGCTGAAGAATCAAGCTGGCAAAAGGCAGTGGGTTAAGAGTGGCAACGAGGTCAGTTAATCAAAGAACCCAAGGGGAGAAGGGAAATAGAGAACTAAGCCTGAAGAATCAAGCTGGCAAAAGGCAGTGGGTTAAGAGTGGCAAAGAGGTCAGTTAATCAAAGAACCCAAGGGGAGAAGGGAAATAGAGAACTAAGCCTGAAGAATCAAGATGGCAAAAGGCAGTGGGTTAAGAGTGGCAAAGAGGTCAGTTAATCAAAGAACCCAAGGGGAATCAGGAGGAATAACGAAGACAGGTCGAAGAATATGAGTGGATTTGAAATTTAATTATTTTCTGCTTGTACTAATACTACTAGTAGTAATATTTTGTTGAATTTTGATTAATGAAGCATTGTCAAACATTTCTTTTCTCGATGACTAGGAATTTTTTCATTTTCATTTCAATTCCTTTTTTTTTTTTTTTTTTTTGCATCTCCTCAGAGATTCTCTCATCATCTGATAAAATACCCATGACGCCATCTGCTGGTAAAACGGTTCTGTAAGACATCGACAAGACTTACTTATGAATGCAAATTTTAGCTCAGAATATTTGCTTTTCTGTGATATATATATATATATATATATATATATATATATATATATATATAATCCCATATATATATATATATATATTGCGAATAAGTATGAATTCTGTTTCTGTTCTCTAGTAAGACCGAAATCAGTTGCTGAAATCAGTATTTTTTGTGGGGTGGCATTTAAATATGATAAAACATGCTTCACTTTATCTTTTAATATTCACATGTCGGAGAATTCGACTCAAATTTCAAACAACGGTTGTTTGAGAATGTTCAGGAATAAATATTCGGTTTCTGGACTAAATCTCTGCAGAAACGTGATACGGATTACACACACACACGCACACACACACACACACACTATATATATATCTTTTAAAAATAGAAAAACATTTCCGCAGATTCCAGCTGCCTCGCAACAAGCAAAGGCTGCTAATGAACGTTCCTGTTCCTGTCCCTGTTCAAATGGTCAGTAAAATAAAATACAATTTAAACAGTAAACGTCAAAAAAAAGTCAAAGATAAAAACGCTAATCCAAACCCCTCTAAGAAATGGCTAAATAAGTGTCCGAAAGCGTTTGGGACAATGAAAATTATGAAAAATTTTTGTACTCCCGAAAAGCGGAAAAACATGATGATGTTGGAAAAGAATTGATAAAAAAATTTAATCTTCCTTGTCTGTAGTTTTTAACGATATATGTTTAAAAGAAAGATTGGTATATATATATATATATATATAGAGAGAGAGAGAGAGAGAGAGCGAGAGCGAGCACGAGCACGAGCACGAGCAACAATCTCACATTAAAAGCTTTCTTGTGTAAATATCAGCTGGTTTCATCGAGTGTTTGTTGTTCTGTACGATCGCGGTAGTTAAGCAACATCGAGTCTGGTCAGTAATAAATGGGTGACCTGTTAGAAATCCCAACTGTTTTTAGCTTGAATGTACGTCTGGTGTAACGGGAACGGCTTGGAATTGCTAATCAGTGTCTAATTTTTTTCTGATTATTATATCATTATTATATCAGTGTTTATTATATTCGCTTACACGCAAATACCCTTGTGAAAGCTTGTATCCATCACTTTCACCATTAGATAAGGGTTAATTAGTAATACTTATACGACTAAAATCATTATTATTTGAAAAAAATGCGTATAAAATATTAAAATGTTGGCATTAAATAGAGGTTGATATTCCGCTGAACAAAATTAACAAACCAAGAGTACATATTTAAAGCAAAATGACCAACAATACATTTTATCTGTAGTTCAGGGAATACAATTTTGTTCAAAATATATTTAGCTAAATCCATATAATTGTTCAAACTATTTAGATTTCGACATTAAATAACCCATATAGATTTTGATATGCCGCTAAAAAAATCAACCAACTAACAATACATATTTAAATCAAAATGTCCAACAATACATTTTATCTGTAGTTCAGGGAATACAATTTTGTTCAAAATATATTTATTGGAAGACATAAACTTGTGTTAAAACTATTTAGATTTCGGCATAAAATAACCCATGGAGATGTTGATATGCTGCTAAACAAAATCAACCAACCAAAATACATATTTAAATCCAAATGACTAACAATACATTTTATATTTAGTTCAGGGAATACAATTTTGTTCAAAATATATTTAACTGAAGATATAATATTATTATTATTTTTTAATCGTATCACTCCGAGCAAGAGTAAAAAGATTAGGAGGGGAGTAAAGAGAAAGACAAACCAGCTACAGGGGGTGTCAGAGAAGGGAGCAAGAGAAGGATGGGAATACAGGTGTGATGACAGTTGCAAAGGTAGAGAGAAAAGATATACAGGGTGGTGGAGAAAGAACTAGAGTCAAACGGTTAAGAGAGTATTGACATTGAATTTAAATTCCTGGAGGTTGTAGCTGTCAGGAAAGTAAAAATACGGAAGCGAGTTCCACAGGCGAGACGTGCGAGAAAAGAAGCTGCAGGAGTAGAATTGTCGTCTGCATTTGGTTGATCTAGTTGCCAGTCTGGTTGCACGAGTAAACACCATATGTTCCAAATATTTAGAATTCGGCATTAAATAACCCATAGAGGTGTTGATATGCCCCTAAACAAACCAAGTGTTTGATCTAAAAATTTGTATCTATCTATCGATTTTTTCTTGAATAAATATTGTTATCTTTTTCAGGTCGAACAACAAATTGAACTCATGAAAACGGCAATCAGGCTGAATCGAACAAGTCACATCGTCTCAGTGGTAAGTCCTCTGTAATGTAAGATGCTTAAACCCAACCAGCGTCTCTCTCAAGACGTATACAGTCAGTCAGTTAAGTGCCATACGTAATACAAGGTTTGGGCGATCATGTCTCAAAAGAGACATGACTGACTGGGCAGAAGATTATCACGCAGTAGGTTGCCATTACTTTCTGCGGTGGACTGGTTGCCAGCCAAGGCTATAGAATCCAATCTGTCCTATTATTTGACTCATAGCTAGAGGGAGAAGAGATGTATTATATTATTAATTAGTAATTAGTGGGGGATCTGTTTATTACTTCATAACAATATAAAACTGATCCCCCACTTTATGCCCAGTAGAAGACTTAATCATGTTTTCAATTATTATATTCAGTCAGTCAGTTAAGTGCCATACGTAATACAAGCTTTGGGCGATCATGTCTCAAAAGAGACATGACTGACTGGGCAGAAGATTATCACGCAGTAGGTTGCCATTACTTTCTACGGTGGACTGGTTGCCAGCCAAGGCTATAGAACCCTTTCTGTCCTATTATTTGACTCATAGCTAGAGGGAGAAGAGATGTATTATATTATTAATTAGTAATTAGTGGGGGATCTGTTTATTACTTCATAACAATATAAAACTGATCCCCCACATTATGCCCAGTAGAAGACTTAATCATGTTTTCAATTATTATATTCAGTCAGTCAGTTAAGTGCCATACGTAATACAAGGTTTGGGCGATCATGTCTCAAAAGAGACATGACTGACTGGGCAGAAGATTATCACGCAGTAGGTTGCCATTACTTTCTGCGGTGGACTGGTTGCCAGCCAAGGCTATAGAACCCAATCTGTCCTATTATTTGACTCATAGCTAGATGGAGAAGAGATGTATTATATTATTAATTAGTAATTAGTGGGGGATCTGTTTATTACTTCATAACAATATAAAACTGATCCCCCACTTTATGCCCAGTAGAAGACTTAATCATGTTTTCAATTATTATATTCAGTCAGTCAGTTAAGTGCCATACGTAATACAAGCTTTGGGCGATCATGTCTCAAAAGAGACATGACTGACTGGGCAAAAGATTATCACGCAGAAGGTTGCCATTGTTTTCTGCGGTAGGCTATTTAACCTATAGGGGATGTCTTATCTATTCTTTTTCTAGTTGTAGTGGGAGTCCGTTCTAGTGAAGGGTAATTGTATACTGTTGTAGGTTAACAGAATTTGGCCTCGTGGTAGATAGCCCACTATAAGTCATAAAATGATTATAAAATTCAAGAAAAGCAAATTGAGTTAAAAATAACATTTTTATATATACACATATCAATGAATGTTTTTACAATTAAAGTAATACATGAAGTGTAGGTTCAACGGAGATTAAAATGTTCATGGCAAATAATAAGCTGAAAGAGATTTAAGGCTTAGGAATTTGGGAGCGTCGTGAGTAAGGAATGTCTTTGATGTAGTCGCTCCTTAGGTCAGAAAGTACTTTTGAGACAGGGAAGAAAGTAAGGAGAGGTGAAGGTAGGCGAATATAGTAGCTAGTTGACTTGGTCAAGGGAAGTACTAATCACGCTCCTCTGACCGTCCGTCTGTCTCCTTCGGTCTGTCTGACGGGTGCTTTCTGTCTCGGCTTTTTATATCTGCTTTTTGGATCAAAAGCAGCTCGTTTGGGATTTCACACTTGAATTTGATCCTGGGCTTCCCATTGGCTGATAAGTAAAACTCGCGTAGGCTCGCGAAATGGAAATTTGATATTTGATTAATTTTTATTTTTCAACCGGAACATCTACGCGAACCCGGATGCGCAACGATGACTTTTGGTCATTTGCCTTTTTGTCGTGAGAGAGCAAACATCCGGCCCATCGCTTTTATTCGGTCGGTATCACCACAAACCTAATCTGTCCTGCCATTTAACTCATAGCTGGAGGGAGAAGAGACAGATTATATTACATTATTATATTAAGTATAATTAGTGGAGGATCGGTTTTTTACTTCATAACAATAAAAAGCGGTCCCCCACTTTATGCCCAGTACAAGTTTTAATTGTTTCCAACTATTATATTCAATCAGTCAGTTAAGTGCCATACGTAATACACGCTTTGGGCGATCATGTCTCAAAAGAGTCATGACTCACTGGGTAGAAAATTATCCCGTAGTAGGTTACCATTGTTTTCTGCGGTAAACTGGTTGCCAGCCAAGGCTAAAGAACCCAGTCTGTCCTATTATGTAACCCATAACTGGAGGGAAGAAACAGATTAGTACTTTTCCCAAGGGTATTTGTGCATAAATAAATGCAAGGAATTCAACTGGAATTCGAACTCGGCACCCCGATTTGTCGTTTCGAGTCGATATCCACTGCACCACAACGCACATCCTGACGCCGTCTTAATTGGTAAAATGTTTCCGAGTTTTTCAAATCTCTTTATTTTTAACCTTTCTCTGTGCGTTGTGGTACAGTGGATATCAGCTCGGAACGAGAAGTTGGGGAGCCGAGTTCGAATTCCAGTTGAATCCCTTGTATTCACTTACGCGCAAATGCCCTTGGGAAAGGTATTAATCCGTCTCTTCCTTCCAGTTATGGGTTAAATAGCAGGACAGATTGGGTTCTATAGCCTTGGTCGGCAACCAGTCTACCGCAGAAAGCAATGGCAACCTACTTCGGGATAATCTTCTGCCCAGTCAGTCATGTCTCTTTCAAGACATGATCGCCCAAAGCGTGTGTCACATATGGCGCTCAGCTGACTGAAATTGTATATATAGTATGAAGCCAAAAATTCTGATAGTCAATGGTATATTGAGAAAAAAAGGTATTTAAGGCAAGCAGTGTTTGCAATAAAGTGCTCAATATCAGAATTAATATAAGTAACAGTTTGAGATGATCGGCTCGGAACTGACTGACTGTGGATATCATGGTTCGCGCATGTGAGCAATGATGAGGTTTTGGAAAGGACAGAAATGAAAAGGAAATTAATACTGAGTATCAGGAAGAGACAGCTAAAGTTCTTGGGACATGCAATGAGGAAGGAGGACTTAGAGAACCTGATACTAACAGGCCAGATAGAGGGAAGGAGAGACAGGGGAAAACAGCTTGTAACGTACTTGACTGGCCTGAGCTGGGGAATGGCAGAATAGGGGTTGCGTAGTAAAACAGGAGAAAGCGTGCTAAGAGCCACTAGAAATAGTGAGATGTGGAATGCCATGATCGCCAAATGCCTGAAAAGACAACACACATAGAAGAAGAAGATCCTAACTAGACATCTACGTCCCAAGAAAATATCTAATAATATTTTTAAAATACCGTCTCTCCTTAGGATATCGATGTCTATGGCTCTCCACATCTTTCTTTCTTTTAATGTGTCTGAAATATAACGACTTTTAATGGAAGTGTATGACGATAAATTACATCCGGCAGCAAGGATATCGATGTCTATGGCTCTCCACATAACACATCTTTCTTTTAATGTCGCTGAAATATCCTGACTTTTAGGGAAAGTATATGACAATATAGGATGTGCATTGTGGTGCAGTGGATATCGATTCGGAACGACAAATCGGGGAGCCGATTTCGAATTCTAGTTGAATTCCTTGCATTCACTTACGCACAAATACTCGTGGGAAAGGTATTAATCCGTCTCTTCCCTCCAGTTATGGATTAAATAGCAGGACAGATTGGGTTCTATAGCCTTGGTCGGCAACTAGTCTACCGCAGAAAGCAAAGGCAACCTACTGCGGAATAATCTTCTGCCCAGTCAGTCATGTCTCTTTCGAGACATGATCGCCCAAAGCGTGTCGCACATATGGCACTTAACTGATATGACAATAAACTACATTCGGCAGCAAGGATATCGATGTCCATGGCTCTCCACATCTTCCTTTCTTTTAATGTCTTTGAAATATGGCTTTTAGGGGAAGTGTACGACGTTAAACTACATCAGGCAGTAAGTCCTCTGATCGGGAGGTTTTGAGTTGCGTGAAACAACCTCTTAATTATTGCTTTTAGTAATAATTAAGAGATTGTTTCACGCAACAGTCTCAGTTATGGGCAAATAGTGCCCCCCACTAAACGGGGGTCAAAACATTATGAAAGCATAATATGCTTAGAGTAAAAACACCAGCAAAATAATAGTAAAATAATTTTTGTAAAAGAAATAAATGCTCCCAATAAAATTAAATTTCGACATTAAACGATCCATAAAGATTTGATTTGCCACTAAACAAACAAACATGAAATTTGACAGGGACATGTCTTCTCACCGAAATTATTTAACCGATAGAGTGGGACGATTGTGAGAGAACTAGAAGTCCTACCAGGATTTGTTATTGGTGGGCAATAATCTTAACAAATTATAAGCAAATGATACAATATTGATAGCAGACACAGAAAGGAAAATGCAGGAAGGAAACTACAAATCCTCCTACAGATGGTAGTGAAGGAAAGCGAGAAATAAAACTATCAGTTACAAGAAGACACAATGAATCAGGGGTCAAAACTCTATGAAATTATTGAAAAAAATATCTTCAAATTACCAGCAATATATTCTCGTTAATTT
>JBBBDQ010001849.1:2090000-2115000 GCA_037127315.1 Ascarosepion bandense
AGTAGGTTGCCATTGCTTTCTGCGGTAGACTGGTTGCCGACCAAGGCTACAGAACCCAATCTGTCCTATTATTTAACCCATAACTGGAGGGAAGAAACAGATTAATACCTTTCCCAAGGGCATCTGCGCGTAAGTAAATGCAATGAATTCAACTGGAATTCGAACTCGGCTCCCCGATTTCTCGTTCTGAGCCGATATCCACTGCACCACAACGCACATATTAACCTCCAAGAAACTGACTCATTGCGCCTTCCCGGGCTAGGGTTCTCAGCTGACACGAAATGAAAAAATCATATTGAATCCATTGCTATGTCAAAACACTATGAATGACTCTTATAGAAATATATACATAAAAATAGACTTTTATAGAAAAATATATATTCTTGAAAGAAAAATATTACCAACAATACTTTTCTGAAGGAAAAAATTATTACCATAACACATTTTTTGAAAAAAACATATTACTGCCATTACACATTTTTGAAGGAAAAAAATAATTGCCTTAATACATTTTTGAAGGAAAAAATTATTACCAGCAATACATTTTTAATACAAAACGAGAAGACATCTTGTTTTCTAAAATAAAAGATAAAAAAATAAATCAATTTTTCATCAAAATCTGACTAAATCAACTTTCTCACTATAACCGAACATTAAAAAAAATACCTTAAAATCCTACCTTTTGGCATTAAATAACCCACAGAGGTGTTGATATGCCGTTAAACAAAACTCAAACTCAAACTTATCAAATCTAGAACAGGAAAAACCTTTTAAGTAACTTTATATCTGCAGTAATTGGTTGATTTGGTACCAAAAAGCGTATGTAATTACATTCTGAGATCTGTCCGATTAAATTTCTTTCAACGCCCCGAAAATGCATCCAGGGGGAAAGATACCCGCGGAAAAATGAAACTATGAAATAAAAAAAAGAAAAAAAAAAGAAAAGAAAAAATCAGTAAAGCTTATAATATTCTGTCCCGTGTCGGGTGATTTGTCGAAGGAAAACGAAATTCATATGCTGCCTAGTTTTCATGAGTTTACGTGCAGTAAAATTAGATTGTCGACTAGGTTTTATTATTTTTTAGTTGAATTGGCTAATTTGAAGTTCTTTGCTGCCACATTTGGTCTGGTTTACCTGCTATATATTTAAAGATTCTTAATAAAATCGAAGGAGGAATCTGCAATATTTCTCTACAGAATCTATTTTACATATTTATAAGTCTAGCATTCATCTATGCTTTGAATATTGCTGCCACATATGGTCTGGTGTTCCTGCTATATATTTAGAGATTCTTGATAAAATTCAAATAGGAATCTGCAATGTTTCTCTCCAAAATCTATTTTACAAATTTATATGTCTAACAGTGGTCTTTGCTTTGAATTTTGCTGCTTTATCTGATCTGGGCCTCTTGTAATTTAGAGGGACTTGATAAAATCCAGAGAAGAATCAGCAATATTACTAGTACTGACCTGGAATCTCGACTTCAGTCACTTTTTAACCGTCGGAATGTAATTTCTCTGTGCCTTTTCTATAAATACGAGGGTTATTCAATAAATAAGGTAATTTTTTCGGTATAAGGACTTCTAATACAGATAGAAGCTTACTTTTTTTCCTTTACTTTTTTTTCAAAAGGGTTTCATTTTTTTGCAGATTGAAAAAAAAACCTTGAGAGTTTTGGAGATTAACAAAGATGGCCAACCAAGAAATATGCTCCAGGATTGAACAGAGGTCAGTTATCAAGTTTTTGGTTGCTGAAGGTTGCAAACCAGTTGAAATTCATCGGAGAATGTCAACTGAGTATGGTGCCACATGTTTCAGCCAAAAAATGTCTACAAGTGGGCTAAATTGTTTAAAGAAGGACGGAGCAGTGTTGAGGATGAAGACAGGCCTGGGAAGCCTACAAAAGTGAGGTTTCCTGAGGTGATCGAATCAGTCAGTGACCTCATTCAGTCTGACAGAAAGGTGACAGTAGATGACATTGCAAGGACTTTGAGCCTATCTGTTGGGACAGGACACAAAATTATCCATGATGACCTTGCCTACTCGAAAGTCAGCTGCCGGTGGGTGCCAAAGGTGCAGACCATCAACGAGCTGGGTTGGGAACTGCTCACTCATTCCCCTTACAGCCTAGACCTTGCCCCTTCAGACTTCCACCTGTTTGGTCCCTTGAAAGCGTTCACGAGAGGCACAAAGTTTGAAAGTGACTATAAAGCGATTGGCTGAGCGATTGGCTGAGACATCAGTCCAAAGTTTTTTTTACGCTGAAGGAAAATACGCGAGCTTGTGCACAGATGGAAAAAAAGTTAGTGACACTGCTGAGAGACTACGTTGAAAATTTTTTTTTAAAAAGTAAGCTTCTATCTGTATTAGAAGTCCTTATAGCAAAACATTCACCTTATTTATTGAATGACCTTCGTATGTTCAAGGTAATTGTTCGGATAAGCGCTTCATTCTGATGCTTAGATTTCTCAAAGTTTTTTATAAATCAAAGGAAGGATCTGAAGAGTCTTGGTTTCAATGAAGAATCGATTCGATAGTTGTTTCCAGTTAAAGCGAAACCGTAGACTGAAAGAAAAATGAATGGATGGAAGTCAAATTTTGATTTCCTAGTATCGATATCAAATAAGTTTTTTTCGTCGTAAACTGAATTTTGAAGGCTAAATAAGTTCTTTGAGTAAATGGTATCATGGCTGAGACTAAGAACTACAATTATACCTACTTGGTAGCCAAATCCGAAGCAAAAACTAAAATAAAAGGGCTGGAAAAAATACAGACATACAGGCAGATAAACAGACACACACACAAACATCTTGCCTTTTATATATATATATATATATATATATATATATATATATATATATATATATATATATTATCGATTTTCTGCACTATTGTAAGAATTGCAACCTTGAAACTTCTGAATATCGTTTCTTATGTCTTTGTCTATGAGTGTATCAAATTTGATTAAAATCAGACCACTCCTTCTATAACCGGACTTTTTCGATTATCGATTTTCGATATTTATCGGGGGTACCTCGACACAAAACGTAGCTAAGAACACTCGCGGACGCTTATAGTACAACTGCGTAAATTTTCAAGAAAATCGGTTCATCCGTTTCGGAGTCTATAGGTAACGGACACACACACATACACACACACAAAGCTCCATTTATAAATAAGATTAGATATATACGTAACGTGGTTTCCCTGTATTTTCTACAAATATTTTCTTCGCAACTGCTCTGAAGTGGTTTTATTCCGGTGACCCGACCACGTGAATTTAAGCGTGATACGAGATTATCCTACACTTTTACCGTCAAAATAGTTAAATGTAAACACCACTTCTACTAGAACTGAGCCTACACTGCCTCGCTGTTGTCTCCCTAATGAACTGAGCCTACACTGACTTGCTGTTGTCTCTTTAATGAACTGAGCCTACAATGCCTTGCTGTTGTCTCCCTAATGAACTGAGCCGACGCTGCTTTGCTATTGTCTCTCTAATGAGCGTGACAGGAGGGAAACGCACACACACACACACACACACACACACACACACACACACACACACACACACACACACACACACACACACATATATAGGAAAAACTACAAAAAGTTGTAAGTTAAAAATGTATTTTTCGACAGTATTTATTTATTTCCATTATATATATATATACATTTTCAACTTACAACTTTTTAGTAGTTTTTTCCTATACATATTAAAACAGGACACGTGGATTATGATATATATATATAAATATATATATATCATAATCCACGTGTCCTGTTTTAATATGTATAGGAAAAACTACTAAAAAGTTGTAAGTTGAAAATGTATATATATAAATATATATATATATATCATAATCCACGTGCCCTGTTTTAATATGTATAAGAAAAACTACTAAAAAGTTGTAAGTTGAAAATGTATATATATATATATAATAGAAATAAATATATATATATATATATATATATATATTTATTTATTTCTATTATATATATATATATATATATATACATTTTCAACTTACAACTTTTTAGTAGTTTTTCTTAGTCATCCACATACAAGCCCGTTTTGCTGTATCACTGCCCATCAGTGTGGCTAGACACATCCACTTGTTCTGGCCGGGATCGAAACTCGACCGATTTGGTGTCAGTCGAAGTCGCTAACCCCTAAACCATAGGCGTATGGAATCAGCGAAGGGAAATTTTAACGTGCTGTATATAAGCAGTGTATACACACGCCAGTCACCGAAAGAACTCAATTCATTTCTGAAGAGTAATGACTATATCGCAAAGGTGGATACTGTTTTTAAATTTTTCTTCTCTAAAGAGCTCAATCGTGATGAGAGCATAATATATTACTCATCCGCTCTCACACACACACACACACACACACACACACACACACACACACACACATTCGCGGAGACTTACATTGCACTTAAATGAAAATTCTAACATATTCCCACATTTAAAACACCACGGCTATCAACACACACTTCTTAGGAAAACACTTGTTGAAAATACGCATATACTTAGACAAGAAAATAATAAACGAAAACTTAAAATTCTAGAAGCTATCTACATCAAACAGTTTAAACCTAGCCTAAATAAAACAAATTTCGACACCTCTACTAACATACTTCAATGCCTATAATCGAAGGGAGAGGTCATAGTGATTATACTTACCCCCTACACCATAATAGCAGCAGTCCCCAGACCAATCCCTCATGCCACTATACACTCAATTGAACAAAAAACCCACTACCACCATTCCTTCTCGGCCTACAGCCATGTGCGACACAAAAAAATGGACCTGTCTAATTTTCTCTGTAGAACGCCACTGTGTTAATAATAACTTAAATGTTTTATGTTCACTGAACATTAAATGTTCATCCTTTGATAATGGCTTATGTAAGCCGAAAGCTCAGACCTGATAAAAAAATCAACAATTATTGCGATTTCTTGTCGTCTTTCCATGACAACACTATCAAGCTAATCAGATCTTACACAAAATAAATAGACAGAACTTGTCTATATTATTCAATGAAACCTGTATATATATATATTATATATATATAATAAATGCTCTTCATTCTTATCTGTCTTTGCATAAACCTACTCCAAAATGGCAAGAAAATCCACTTACTGTGAGTTATCTGATACAAAGTTTTAGATACCGTACACTTATTTTCGTTCATGCTTCACTACGATAGCCAATGTTTCTTCACTTTTTTCGCTACGTGAAGAGCAAAACCTTATCGACTTCGTATGCCACTTAAAAATCAACAAATACCAGTGACGGTATAATTAGTCCCCATAAATAATTAGTTCCATTAAATAGCCGAATACTTATATCTATAAAAATACTCTTACTGAGGTAGGACACATTCAAACTGGATGGGCCACATACTATACAAGAATCAAAGAGGTAGGTCACATATTATGTCAGAATCAAAGAGGTAGGCTACATACTATTCAAAAATCAAAGAGGTAGGCCGCATACTATTTCAGAATCAAAGAGGTAGGCCGCATACTATACCAGAATCAAAGAGGTAGGCCGCATACTATACCAGAATCAAAGAGGTAGGCCGCATACTATTTCAGAATCAAAGAGGTAGGCCGCATACTATTCAAGAATCAAAGAGGTAGGCCGCATACTATTCAAGAATCAAAGAGGTAGGCCGCATACTATTCAAGAATCAAAGAGGTAGGCCGCATACTATACCAGAATCAAAGAGGTAGGCCGCATACTATACCAGAATCAAAGAGGTAGGCCGCATACTATACCAGAATCAAAGAGGTAGGCCGCATACTATACCAGAATCAAAGAGGTAGGCCGCATACTATACCAGAATCAAAGAGGTAGGCCGCATACTATACCAGAATCAAAGAGGTAGGCCGCATACTATACCAGAATCAAAGAGGTAGGCCGCATACTATTTCAGAATCAAAGAGGTAGGCCGCATACTATTCAAGAATCAAAGAGGTAGGCCGCATACTATTCAAGAATCAAAGAGGTAGGCCGCATACTATTTAAGAATCAAAGAGGTAGGCTACATACTATTCAAGAATCAAAGAGGTAGGCCGCATACTATACCAGAATCAAAGAGGTAGGCCGCATACTATACCAGAATCAAAGAGGTAGGCCGCATACTATTCAAGAATCAAAGACGTAGGCTACATACTATTTAAGAATCAAAGAGGTAGGCTACATACTATTCAAGAATCAAAGAGGTAGGCCGCATACTATACCAGAATCAAAGAGGTAGGCCGCATACTATACCAGAATCAAAGAGGTAGGCCGCATACTATACCAGAATCAAAGAGGTAGGCCGCATACTATACCAGAATCAAAGAGGTAGGCCGCATACAATACCAGAATCAAAGAGGTAGGCCGCATACTATAACAGAATCAAAGAGGTAGGCTACATACTATTCAAGAATCAAAGAGGTAGGCCGCATACTATACCAGAATCAAAGAGGTAGGCCGCATACTATTTCAGAATCAAAGAGGTAGGCCGCATACTATACCAGAATCAAAGAGGTAGGCCGCATACTATTTCAGAATCAAAGAGGTAGGCCGCATACTATACCAGAATCAAAGAGGTAGGCCGCATACTATACCAGAATCAAAGAGGTAGGCCGCATACTATACCAGAATCAAAGAGGTAGGCCGCATACTATTTCAGAATCAAAGAGGTAGGCCGCATACTATTTCAGAATCAAAGAGGTAGGCCGCATACTATACCAGAATCAAAGAGGTAGGCTACATACTATACCAGAATCAAAGAGGTAGGCTACATACTATACCAGAATCAAAGTGGTAGGCCGCATACTATTTCAGAATCAAAGAGGTAGGCCGCATACTATACCAGAATCAAAGAGGTAGGCCGCATACTATACCAGAATCAAAGAGGTAGGCCACATTCTATACCAGAATCAAAGAGGTAGGCCGCATACTATACCAGAATCAAAGAGGTAGGCCGCATACTATTTCAGAATCAAAGAGGTAGGCCGCATACTATACCAGAATCAAAGAGGTAGGCCGCATACTATACCAGAATCAAAGAGGTAGGCCACATTCTATACCAGAATCAAAGAGGTAGGCCGCATACTATACCAGAATCAAAGAGGTAGGCTACATACTATTCAAGAATCAAAGAGGTAGGCCGCATACTATACCAGAATCAAAGAGGTAGGCCGCATTCTATACCAGAATCAAAGAGGTAGGCTACATACTATTTAAGAATCAAAGAGGTAGGCCGTATACTATACCAGAATCAAAGAGGTAGGCCGCATACTATACCAGAATCAAAGAGGTAGGCTACATACTATTCAAGAATCAAAGAGGTAAGCCGCATACTATACCAGAATCAAAGAGGTAGGCCACATTCTATACCAGAATCAAAGAGGTAGGCCGCATACTATACCAGAATCAACGAGGTAGGCTACATACTATTCAAGAATCAAAGAGGTAGGCCGCATACTATACCAGAATCAAAGAGGTAGGCCGCATACTATACCAGAATCAAAGAAGTAGGCCACATTCTATACCAGAATCAAAGAGGTAGGCTACATACTATTTAAGAATCAAAGAGGTAGGCCGCATACTATACCAGAATCAAAGAGGTAGGCCGCATACTATACCAGAATCAAAGAGGTAGGCCGCATACTATTTCTGAATCAAAGAGGTAGGCCGCATACTATACCAGAATAAAAGAGGTAGGCCACATTCTATACCAGAATCAAAGAGGTAGGCTACATACTATTCAAGAATCAAAGAGGTAGGCCGCATACTATACCAGAATCAAAGAGGTAGGCTACATACTATTCAAGAATCAAAGAGGTAGGCCGCATACTATACCAGAATAAAAGAGGTAGGCCGCATACTATACCAGAATCAAAGAGGTAGGCCACATTCTATACCAGAATCAAAGAGGTAGGCCGCATACTATACCAGAATCAAAGAGGTAGGCCGCATACTATACCAGAATCAAAGAGGTAGGCCGCATACTATACCAGAATCAAAGAGGTAGGCTACATACTATTCAAGAATCAAAGAGGTAGGCCGCATACTATACCAGAATCAAAGAGGTAGGCTACATACTATTCAAGAATCAAAGAGGTAGGCCGCATACTATACCAGAATCAAAGAGGTAGGCCGCATACTATACCAGAATCAAAGAGGTAGGCCGCATACTATACCAGAATCAAAGAGGTAGGCTACATACTATACCAGAATCAAAGAGGTAGGCCGCATACTATACCAGAATCAAAGAGGTAGGCCGCATACTATACCAGAATCAAAGAGGTAGGCTACATACTATTCAAGAATCAAAGAGGTAGGCCGCATACTATAAAAGAATCAAAGAGGTAGGCCGCATACTATACCAGAATCAAAGAGGTAGGCCACATTCTATACCAGAATCAAAGAGGTAGGCTACATACTATTTAAGAATCAAAGAGGTAGGCCGTATACTATACCAGAATCAAAGAGGTAGGCCGCATACTATACCAGAATCAAAGAGGTAGGCCGCATACTATACCAGAATCAAAGAGGTAGGCTACATACTATTTAACAATCAAAGAGGTAGGCCGCATACTATACCAGAATCAAAGAGGTAGGCCGCATACTATACCAGAATCAAAGAGGTAGGCTACATACTATTTAAGAATCAAAGAGGTAGGCCGCATACTATACCAGAATCAAAGAGGTAGGCTACATACTATTTAAGAATCAAAGAGGTAGGCCGCATACTATACCAGAATCAAAGAGGTAGGCTACATACTATTTAAGAATCAAAGAGGTAGGCCGCATACTATACCAGAATCAAAGAGGTAGGCTACATACTATTTAAGAATCAAAGAGGTAGGCCGCATACTATACCAGAATCAAAGAGGTAGGCTACATACTATTTAAGAATCAAAGAGGTAGGCCGCATACTATACCAGAATCAAAGAGGTAGGCCGCATACTATACCAGAATCAAAGAGGAGGGCCACATTCTATACCAGAATCAAAGAGGTAGGCTACATACTATTTAAGAATCAAAGAGGTAGGCCGCATACTATACCAGAATCAAAGAGGTAGGCCGCATACTATACCAGAATCAAAGAGGTAGGCCGCATACTATACCAGAATCAAAGAGGTAGGCCGCATACTATTTCAGAATCAAAAGAGGTAGGCCACATTCTATACCAGAATCAAAGAGGTAGGCTACATACTATTTAAGAATCAAAGAGGTAGGCCGCATACTATACCAGAATCAAAGAGGTAGGCCGCATACTATACCAGAATCAAAGAGGTAGGCTACATACTATTTAAGAATCAAAGAGGTAGGCTACATACTATTCAAGAATCAAAGAGGTAGGCCGCATACTATACCAGAATCAAAGAGGTAGGCCGCATACTATTTCAGAATCAAAGAGGTAGGCCGCATACTATACCAGAATCAAAGAGGTAGGCCGCATACTATTCAAGAATCAAAGACGTAGGCTACATACTATTTAAGAATCAAAGAGGTAGGCTACATACTATTCAAGAATCAAAGAGGTAGGCTGCATACTATAACAGAATCAAAGAGGTAGGCCGCATACTATACTAGAATCAAAGAGGTAGGCTACATACTATTCAAGAATCAAAGAGGTAGGCCGCATACTATACCAGAATCAAAGAGGTAGGCCGCATACTATTTCAGAATCAAAGAGGTAGGCCGCATACTATACCAGAATCAAAGAGGTAGGCCGCATACTATACCAGAATCAAAGAGGTAGGCTACATACTATTTAAGAATCAAAGAGGTAGGCTACATACTATTCAAGAATCAAAGAGGTAGGCCGCATACTATACCAGAATCAAAGAGGTAGGCCGCATACTATTTCAGAATCACAGAGGTAGGCCGCATACTATACCAGAATCAAAGAGGTAGGCCGCATACTATTCAAGAATCAAAGACGTAGGCTACATACTATTTAAGAATCAAAGAGGTAGGCTACATACTATTCAAGAATCAAAGAGGTAGGCCGCATACTATACCAGAATCAAAGAGGTAGGCCGCATACTATACTAGAATCAAAGAGGTAGCTACATACTATTCAAGAATCAAAGAGGTAGGCCGCATACTATACCAGAATCAAAGAGGTAGGCTGCATACTATTTCAGAATCAAAGAGGTAGGCCGCATACTATACCAGAATCAAAGAGGTAGGCCGCATACTATACCAGAATCAAAGAGGTAGGCTACATACTATTTAAGAATCAAAGAGGTAGGCTACATACTATTCAAGAATCAAAGAGGTAGGCCGCATACTATACCAGAATCAAAGAGGTAGGCCGCATACTATACCAGAATCAAAGAGGTAGGCCGCATACTATTCAAGAATCAAAGACGTAGGCTACATACTATTTAAGAATCAAAGAGGTAGGCTACATACTATTCAAGAATCAAAGAGGTAGGCCGCATACTATACCAGAATAAAGAGGTAGGCCGCATACTATACTAGAATCAAAGAGGTAGGCTACATACTATTCAAGAATCAAAGAGGTAGGCCGCATACTATACCAGAATCAAAGAGGTAGGCCGCATACTATACCAGAATCAAAGAGGTAGGCCGCATACTATACCAGAATCAAAGAGGTAGGCCGCATACTATACCAGAATCAAAGAGGTAGGCTACATACTATTTAAGAATCAAAGAGGTAGGCTACATACTATTCAAGAATCAAAGAGGTAGGCCGCATACTATACCAGAATCAAAGAGGTAGGCCGCATACTATACCAGAATCAAAGAGGTAGGCCGCATACTATTCAAGAATCAAAGACGTAGGCTACATACTATTTAAGAATCAAAGAGGTAGGCTACATACTATTCAAGAATCAAAGAGGTAGGCCGCATACTATACCAGAATCAAAGAGGTAGGCCGCATACTATACTAGAATCAAAGAGGTAGGCTACATACTATTCAAGAATCAAAGAGGTAGGCCGCATACTATACCAGAATCAAAGAGGTAGGCCGCATACTATACCAGAATCAAAGAGGTAGGCCGCATACTATACTAGAATCAAAGAGGTAGGCTACATACTATTCAAGAATCAAAGAGGTAGGCCGCATACTATACCAGAATCAAAGAGGTAGGCCGCATACTATACCAGAATCAAAGAGGTAGCCTACATACTATTCAAGAATCAAAGAGGTAGGCCGCATACTATACCAGAATCAAAGAGGTAGGCCGCATACTATACTGAATCAAAGAGGTAGCCTACATACTATTCAAGAATCAAAGAGGTAGGCCGTATACTATACCAGAATCAAAGAGGTAGGCCGCATACTATACCAGAATCAAAGAGGTAGGCCGCATACTATACCAGAATCAAAGAGGTAGGCCGCATACTATACCAGAATCAAAGAGGTAGGCCGCATACTATACCAGAATCAAAGAGGTAGGCCGCATACTATACCAGAATCAAAGAGGTAGGCCGCATACTATTTCAGAATCAAAGAGGTAGGCCGCATACTATTTCAGAATCAAAGAGGTAGGCCGCATACTATACCAGAATCAAAGAGGTAGGCTTAATAATATCAGAATCAAAGAGGTAGGCCGCATACTATACCAGAATCAAAGAGGTAGGCCGCATACTATTTCAGAATCAAAGAGGTAGGCCGTATACTATTTCAGAATCAAAGAGGTAGGCCACATTCTATGCTAGATTGAAAGAGGTTGGCCACATACTACACCGGCACCCAAATACGTTATAGTAATGAAGAATTAATAGATTTGTTCTATCTTAAATTTGAATTAATCTTTGTTTCGCAAAGGTTCACATCGGGGAGGCATTTCCTTACCAGCAACGGTTTTTGTTAGGATTATGGGTACATTATGCAGTGTGACCAACAAGTCCAGGTACATACTTCAAGTTTTGATAACCCTAAGTAAAATGTACTTTATATACATATGTTGAGGTATTTTTATTTAATGTGTGCTGTTTGGTACCGTGAGGAATGTAGCTAACCGGAAACACCACCCCAAGAAAAAAGAATTTTCTGTGGATAGTGTAACCAGTCATCGAAAATACACGATTGTTAACTTCTTTCAAAAAATTACCCGTGTATAGTGCGACCCCCTACTTTCTGCGTAAAAAAAAACTGATAATGAAAACTAGCATTATACTCGAGTATACCTTCTTAGGATGTGCGTTGTAGTGCAGTGGATGTCGGCTCGGAATGAGAAATCGGGGAGCCGAGTTCGATTTCTAGTTGAATTCCTTGCATTCACTTACGCACAAATACAATTGGTAAAGGTATTAATCCGTCTCTTCCCTCTAGTTATGGGTTAAATAACATGACAGATTGGATTCTATAGCCTTGGCTGGCAACCAGTCTACCGCAGAAAGAATGGCAACCTACTGCGGGATAATCTTCTGCCCAGTTAGTCATGTCTCTTTCGAGACATGATCGCCCAAAGCGTATATCGCGTATGGCACTTAACTGACTGAATATAATAATTAAAAACATGATTAAGGCTTCTACTGGGCATAAAATGGGGGATCAATTTTCTATTGTTATGAAGTAATAAACTGATCCCCCACTAAATACTAATTAATAATATAATGCATCTCTTCCCCCTCTAGCTATGAGTCAAGTAACAGGACATATTGGGTTCTATAGCCGTGGCTGGCAATCAATCCATCGCAGAAAGTAATGGCAAATCTACTGCCCAGTCAGTCATGTCTCTTTCGAGACATGATCGCTCAAGCGTGTATCACGTATGGCATTTAACTGACTGACTGATACTTTCTTCTATGTGCTGTGTTCCTTCAGGACGTAGGCGATCATGGCCTCCTCTATCTCCCTATTCCTTGTCGCTCTTAATACCCGTTATCCCATTCAATACTCGTTCCTCTATCCATCTGCTCAAGTCTGTCAAGTATGCCATTCGTTGTTTCCCCATATTTTTCTTTCTTTCTATCCGTCCTGTGAATATCAGGTTCTCCAAGCCCTCCTTCCTCGTAGCATGTCCCCAAAACTTCAGCTGCATTTTCTTGGTGTTAAGTATCAGTTTTCTTCTCGTGTCTATCCTCTCCAAAATCTCTTTGTTGCTCACGTGTTCGGTCGATGATATTCTCAGCATGATTCTGTAGAACCAGATTTCTATTCCTTTAAATCTTTCTTTCATCTTTGATGAGATTATTCAGCATTTGCTGCCATATTGAAGGACAGGCATCACTTAACAATCCAGTACACTCATCTTTGTTTCCAGCGAAATTTTTTTGTCTCTTAATACTCTATTCAACTTCTGGAAAGCTTATTGACCATACCAATGTGCCTTTGGAGCACTTTCCGTCCTCTGTTAGAACACTTCCCAGTGTTTGCACATGTTTGATTTAAGTGTCCTCAAATTGTAATTGGCATTTTTGGCTCCTCATTTTACTGATTAGCATGCATTCTGTTTGTAAATTTGGTTAAGACTTATTCAAATTTGAGTACAGTCGCTTAGAGTTGCTTATAAAAATAATTATGTATACGTTGTATACGTATATTGCTAGATTTTCAACCGAACTTTTTGAACAACACAAAACAACTTCTGCTATTGTTATCACAATCAATGTTATTATAATTTCTTTTTTCAGAGTCGCCTGCCGGAAGTGTTATCGCCGTCGTCAGTCCAGGCCCCTTATTACTATCCCATGAGCCTCGAGGGCGTTGCAAAATCAATCCACAGAGACAAGTGGTGAGTTGATAAGTAAAACGTATTAAACAAGCCTATGACACAGAAATTCGAAGGTGTGAAAGGGAAATTAGAAATAAGGATAAAGAAAGAGGAAAATTTATTCGAAACAAAATAACAAGTGTTGAACTGCTCTGTGATGTCAATTAATTTATGTCAACTAGCAGTATAGTCCGGCGTTGCTTGGGTGTAATGAAAGCTTTAAAACTAATCCATGGTTCTGGAGCTCAGACTCTTTGGACGTAGACACAAAAGACTAAAAAGCAATAGTTGCTTCCAGTTAAAGCGAAACCGTAGACTGAAAGAAAAATGAATGGATGTAAGTCAAATTTTGATTTCCTGGTATCGATATCAAATAAGTTTTTTTCGTCGTAAACTGAATTTTGAAGGCTAAAAATGTCCACTCAGTAAATGGTATCATGGATGAGACTAAGAACTACAATTATACCTACTTAGAGCCAAACCCGAAGCAAAATAAAAGGGCTGAAAAAAATACAGACATACAGGCAGATAAACAGATACACACACAAACATCTTGCCTCTTATATATATATATATATATATATATATATATATATATATATATATATATATATATTCTGCACTATTGTAAGAACTGCAACCTTGAAACTTCTGAATATCGTTTCTTACGTCTTTGTTTATGAGTGTATCAAATTTGATTAAAATCGGACCACTCCTTCTATAACCCGATTTTTTCGATTATTGATTTTCGATATTTATCGGGCGTACCACGACACAAAACGTAGCTAAGAAAACTCGCAGACGCTTATAGTACAACTGTGTCAATTTTCAAGAAAATCGGTTCAGCCGTTTCGGAATCTATAGGTAACGGACACACACACACACAAACACAAACACATGCAAGCAGACAAAGTTCTATTTATAAATAAGTTTAGATAAATACTTGGAAATCTCGTCACAGATGAAAAAAAGACTTCGAGCAAAAGAAGGACGCAAACGAGACGGGCAGCAAAGAAATTTTAAAGAAAATGTGAGCTACTAGGAGGTTTTTTTTTTTTAGAAGGAATATCTGGGACAAATAATGAGGACTGAGGATTTGGATAATTTAACGTCCCCAGAGCATTTTGAATGCAAAAGCGGCATAGAAAAACAAAGAGTTACCTACCTAAGGGGCTTATGTAAAAAAAGCTAACATTGCTAAGAGCTACAAAGAATAGGATGTTGTGGAGAGACATATCCTGAAGGGACATAGGGGAACAGTAAATAACATACCTAACAACATTCTGTAAATATATGGTAGTGGGAAACAGCGATTAACTTAACCAACGAACGTGTGTAAATGGCTGCCAGAATAGAGATGGGGAGGGGTAGTAAGGGGACAAACTTTACTTAGATCTAGGAAAGAAGTCGCAGAGAGCTATGATCCCCAAGTACTGAAGGGACACGCCGCAGAGAAAAAAAAATTATCTTCTTTCTAATACTTTGCCTGTATCTTCTTATTCTCTCCCTTATCCCTCATAGTTACCATTGTCTGTCCTTGTTTTTAGTCAAATTTTATACAAATAATTTATCTGTATTGCAGTTTTTGTGTAATTTACGCCTGTGTAATTTGTGCTTATATAATTAGTCTGTGTTCGTTGTAGTGCAGTGGATATCGGCTCGGAACAAGGAATCGGAGAGCCGAGTTCGAATTCAAGTTGAAATCGTTGCATTCACTTACGCACAAATACTCTTAGGGATAAGTATGAATTCGCCGCTTCCCCTCCCGCTATGGTTTAAATAGCTGGACAGATTGGGTTTTATAACCGTAGTTGGCGACCAGCCTACCGCAGAAAGTATTGGCAACATACTACCGGAAAATGTTCTGTCATATCAGTCATGTCTCTTTCGAGACATCATCACCCAAGTGTGCATCTGTTCAATGGACTTTTATTGCACAATTGTTACAAAATGCGAAGGCCAGGGCTAGAATGGTCAGTGATTGATATTCTGATAGAGATGAATTGCATTTGTTTGGGTTTTGAAGTCCAAAACGACGCGAATTGAACAGAGGGTTTGAAGAATTCTGAAACGTAGACACGCCAACCGTACCTAGTTTCGCGACCGGCTAATACCATCCGCGGAGGGACGCTGAGCCAATTTAAGTAGTCACTCTTAAGAAAACGAATACTAAAAGTAAATGATCATTTTCCTTGATACCGTTTTATGTAGTAGCGTGGAGTTTCAGAAAGGAACGCGAAACAATTTTCATTAGATCTAGCTTCCTACTCAGTCAGATCTACTTTTATAATTTTAAATAAGTGAAGCTAAATTGCCATTAAACTATGACTGTGCAGTGTTTTTGTATCCTTCTTTAGTCTGAGAAATGTTTTCAAAATCTCTCAGTGTTAGAAAGCGTTAAGGAGTGAAAAACCTAGGAAGGTTAGAGAAACATTGCATCATCATCTCACGGGGTAAAAACTTTGTATATCGGCTAGCGAAAAAAAGCAAGAATACTGCTGCCACATCTGGTCGGGATTCCCTGCTATTCACCACGGGGTTCTTGACAAAATCCAACGGAGAATCTGTAATGTGATCGATACCGACTTGGTAGCTCGGCTGCAGTCGCTCTCTCACCGGCGTCTTCTACAAATACTTTCACGGCTTCTGCTTCAATGAACTT
This sequence comes from Ascarosepion bandense, assembly GCA_037127315.1. Lineage (NCBI taxonomy): Eukaryota > Metazoa > Mollusca > Cephalopoda > Sepiida > Sepiidae > Ascarosepion > Ascarosepion bandense. The sequence continues at coordinate 2,106,380 of JBBBDQ010001849.1, forward strand.
AGCTCACTGGTATCCCCTATGTATAAATTTACACGAGCTACTAGACTAACAACTAGGTCTCAGTGAAACCGATAAAATGTAACCGCAGTTTCTACTCTAACAGCTTCTCTTCTCGCACTTCCCGCCTGTGGAATTCCTTTCCGTATGCTTGCTTCCCCAACAGCTACACTCTCTAGGAATTTAAATGTTAGATCAATAGTCATCTCCTATCTCACTAACTCGCATCGTTTCTCTCATGCTCCTTTCTCCGTCCACTCCACTCTCCTCAGTATTCTCATCCTTCTCTTACCCACTTCCTGACACCCCCTATAACCTGTCTCTCATTCTCATGACTTTCCTCCTATTTATTCCCCTGCAAAATAGTGACAGTAAAATTCCTTTCTTGGAGCGATATGATTATAAAAAAAAAAAGATGGTTTACAAGAGATAACAAAAAGACAAAATTTATTACGAGCTACAAAGAACAGGAAGTTGTGGAAACCCATGATCGCTTACGCCATGAAAAGGCGCCGAACATAGAAAAGGAATGAGTTTGAGTAACGAGGCTTACGAAAGATAACAAAAAGACAGACTTTATTAAAAGCTACAAACAAATGGAAATTGTGGAGAATCATCATCTTTAACGTCCTGTAGGGACATGGCACAAAGAAAAAGAAGATTGAGGTTTAAGAGAAATAACAGAAAAACATAATTTATGTAGAGCTACAAAGTACAGGAAATTGTGGAGAGCCATGATCCCTAACGTTCTGAAGCGACATGGCACCTAGAAAAAAAAGAAGAATGAGCTGGAGTAAATGGGTGGCAGAACAAGGTTTAAGAGAAATAACAGAAAACATAATTTATGTAGAGCTACGACGTACAGGAAATTGTGGAGAGCCATGATCTCTAACGACCTGAAGGGACATGGCACCTAGAAAAAAAAGAAGAATGAGCTTGAGTAAATGGGTGGTAGAACAAGGTTTAAGAGAAATAACAGAAAACATAATTTATGTAGAGCTACAAAGTACAGGAAATTGTGGAGAGCCATGATCTCGAACGACCTGAAGGAACATGACACATAGAAAAAGAAGAAAAATGAGCTTGAGTAAATGGATGGCAGAACAAGGTTTATGAGAGTTAACAAAAAGAAATAATTTATGAAGAGCTACAAAAGACAGGAAATTGTGGAGAGCCATGATCGCCAACATCCTGAAGTTATACGGCATATATAAGAAGACAAATCTGCTTGATTAAGTGGATGGTGGAATAGGGTTTGGGGGAAATAAAAAAATAAAATTTATTATGAGCTACAAGAGATAGGAAATTGTGGAGAGCCATGATCTCTAACGTCCTGAAGGTACATGGCACATGAGAAGAAATATGAGTTTGAGTACATGGATGGCGCAACAAGGTCCAGGAGAAATAATAAAATGACAAAATTTACCAAGAACTATAAACAACAGAAAATTGTGGAGAGCCATGAGTGTCTCGCCCCGAAGGAACACAGCATATTCTTTTGTCCTTTCAGGGCGTTGGCGATCATGGCCTTCCACGTCTCCCTATCCCTGGTGGCTCTGAGCACACTTTCTCTTGTAACATCTCGCAACCCCCGTTCTGTCATCCACCTGACTAGGTCCTTCAAATATGTTATCCGCTGCTTTCCCTTGTCTCTTTTCCCCTTTATCTGGCCTGTGAGTATCAGGTTCTCCAAGCCCTCCTTCCTCATTGCATGTTCCAGGAACTTCAGCTGTCTCTTTCTGATGCTCAGTATTACAACACCTCACCATTGCTCACATGCTCGATCCATGATATCTGCAGCATCCTTCTGTAGAATCACATTTCAATTGCTGCAAGTTTTTCCCTCATCTTCGATGATATTGTCCAGCATTCACTGCCATATTGAAAAACTGACATCACATAGCAATCCTGTACTCTCTTCTTTGTTTCTAGCGAAATTTTTAATAGTCTACTCAGCTTCTGGAACGCGTCCTATGCCATGCCAATTCGACTTCGGATCTCTGTGTCGCATTTTCCGTGTTCTGTTAGAATACTTCCCAGGTATTTAAATTTTTGTACCTGCTTGGTTTTAGTATCCCCCGCCCTCTATTTGGCATTTTGAGCTGCTCTTTTTGTCGATGACCATGCGTTCGGTTTTCTTGCTGTTTATTTGTCGTCCTCTCTTGTCAATCTCTTCAGCTACCTTTTGTAGGAGGTCTTGTAGTTTCTTTTCCGTATCTGCTATCAGCACTGTGCCATCTACGTACCTTATGTTGTTCAAATTGTAGCCTTTGATGACAAATCCTGGCATAACATCTAAAGTCCTCAGAATAGTCTCGCTGTACCAGTTGAATAGATCCGGTGAAAAGACACATCCTTGTCTTACGCCCTTTTCTATCTTTGTATATCTACTGAATTCGTTAGCTGTGCGTATGCAGGCAGTTTGCTGCCAGTAGAGATTCTTGATTACTCTTATGTCTTTCTCAAATATGTCGAGGCTGCTAAGCATCTTCATCAATTTTTTGTGGCTTATGTTGTCGCACACCTTTACATGATCGATAAAACATAGGTACAAGTCCTTCTTCATTTGTATTGCCCTTTCGGAGAGCATCCTTATCATAAATATAGCGTTCCTTGTTCCGGTGTCTTTGACGAACCCGCACTGTTCTTGTCCTATTGTTATATATCGACAAACAACAAACACGCATATATATAAAAATATAAAGTTATATTTTTATTAATGACGATGAACCGTGTAGAATAGGGAACAGAGAATTGAGAGAGCGCGCTTCTAATGGGTTGACGGGAGTGTAGTCTTATCTGTTGTGTCTCTCTTCACCGGCCGATCTCTGTTGCTCCTCTACTGGCGAATCCGTGTGCCGAGGTCTTTTTATAATCTTCCAGAACCGGGACTTTTTCTTCCGGTTTTGCCTCGCCCACGCACGCCCACGTAATTCTCAGAGACACCTGTTCTGTTTGCCTCTGTAGTTATTTCCGCTGCTGCCGAAAATAAGGTCAAACGACATCCGTTCCTTTCAACGACCGGAAACACCCTCGCTTGCATCAGCCTTCCTCGGGTGGGGCCAGATTGTTATATTACACTATTTCTGGCCTGATTGTGCCTCTCACTCTATTCATCAGGATTCGGACGATCAGTTTTGTAATGTGGCTTATTAAACTGATTGTTCGGTGGAATTTGCATAAACGTCTAAAATGAAGAAGTCTTGGGGCAACCTATGTATGCGTCTCGAGATGAGTGCTGGAAATGTCATGGATAGGGAATTTGATAAAAGAAGAAGAAGCATAAGTACTATGAAATAGTATTGTAATAGTATTGAAATAGTATTGAAATAGTATTGTAGCAATAATAGAAATATATGTGCCATATACTTCAGACGTTAAATTGTTTTTTACTGTAGAACTGATTAAACAGATGGATGACAGAGCTTGAAAAATCTAAATCTTGAAAAACTGTTTTAAAGAAAAGATGTTTTGAAATTCCAACAGATGTAAGTACTTAGTCAATGAATGCCAAATGTTCCTGTACAGAAACGTCTTATTTCATTATTTACATTATTCGAACCGTTATCCTTATCTTTATTGTCATATTCACAATATTTCGGCCGTTGTACGCTCCGGCCTTTTCTAAATCTTTTCTGGGATGAGGTATTTACATCATTTACATTCTTCGAACTGTTGTCCTTATCTTTATTACCATGTTTACGACGTTTCGGTCGTTGTACGCTCCGGCCTTCTTCAAGTGCAAGAAATTCTGAACCAAACCCTTTATTTCGATCACTCTGGGTAGATTGTACTCGTTTCATGAGCAATGCTACTTCCGGATTCCATCTAGTTATTTCCTTTTAACTCAACTCTCTAAGTGATTTGTTAACCATTGCTGTAGCCAGGTATTGAACTCACAACTTTGGGTCAAGTCACTTGATCTAACCAATGCTTATATCCACTGGGCCATGTGTCCTTAAAGATGCATAGTTATTTCATCATAGTTATTATCGTAGATAAACTGCAGATCTCGTTATCTTAGAATTATTATTTGTTGTAGAGTGGCTGACACCCCTGTAGCACTCTCAATGATGGAATGGCCTATAGCCTAAAATGGTCAATTTAAATAAAGAATAGTAGCATTCAAGGCGTAATATGCTAGTTTCGTTCGAGTAATATTCAGACTTTGGTGACTATTGCGATCTGAGCCTCTCCTCTCTGTGTTTAAGTTCCGTCTTGTCTGTCATTGCAACTATTGTACTGTTCTGTGTATATCCGTTTAGCGGCGGATAATGTGCTGAATAATACCGCAGAACACTTTCTCTGTGTATCGTATCCGTCTCGGCGATACAATATTATTATTATTTCCTTTGATTTCTGTTGTATACACATTTTCTTTCGGATTCCAACCAGAGACCTAAAGCCAGAAATGGCATCATGATATTTTGCACAGAGCATTTTTTTGTAAAAAGTACAAAAAAGAAAAAACCCAAAGACAAACAAAAATCACATGCATTTTACATAAAGCTTCTCATAAGGTTTACTTATGTGTACAGTTTTTTGTATTTCTTAAGGAATAGGCTACCAGAAATTCCTTCACTGAATCTATTGGAAGATTTTCCAATCACTCCAAGGGCACCAATTACAACTGGAATAATTGATGTCCACATGTGCCATATTTCTTATATTTACAAATCAACCATCCGACCGTGCATAGAATATTATTGTCATATTTCGTCGGGCGCCTTTGCTGTTCATCTCAGTGTTCTCGACAGGCTCCAAAGAAGAATCTGTAATGTGATTGGTCCCGACCTGGAAGCTCGACTTCAGCCACTTTCTCATCGGCGGGATGTGGCTTCTCTCTATCTCTTCTACAAATATTTTCGTGGCTTCTGCTCCGTCGAACTTAGGTCACTGGTGCCCCCTCCACAATAATTTACTCGTGTAAACAGACTGGCAACAAGGTTTCACCCTTTTACAGTTAAATCAACCAAATTCAGGCGACAATTCTACTCCATCAATTTCTTTTCTCGCACTTCCCGGCTGTGGAATTCCCTTCCATATACTTGCTTTCCTGGCGGCTACGATCTCCAGGAATTTAAATGCAAAATCAATTCCCATCTCTTATCAACTTAACTCGAGCCCATCCCACATCACTCCATGTATCTTGTTCTTTTCCATTCTCTCTACCTTCGCAACTGTCTTCACTCCTGTGTTCACATCCTTCTCTTGCTCTTTCTCTTTCACTCCTTGTAACTGGTTCGTCCTTGTCTTCACTCTCCACCTGCCTAATACTTCAACTCTCTTATGTAACTCCAGCCCTTTCTACATCACACCGTGTATCTTGTTCTTTTCCTTTTTCTCTACCTTCGCAACTGTCTTCACTCCTGTGTTCACATTCTTCTCTTGCCCTTTCTCTTTCACTCCCTGTAGCTGGTTCGTCCTTGTCTTCACTCTCCTCCTGCCTAATACTTCAACTCTCTTATGTAACTCCAGCCCTTTCTACATCACCCCGTGTATCTTGTTCATTTCCTTTCTCTCTACCTTCGCAACTGTCTTCACTCCTGTGTTCACATCCTTCTCTTGCCCTTTCTCTGACACCCCCTGTAGCTGGTTCGTCCTTGTCTTCACTCTCCTCCTGCCTAATACTTCAACTGTCTTATGAAACTCCAGCCCTTTCTACATCACCCCGTGTATCTTGTTCTTTTCTTTTCTCTCTACCTTCGCAACTGTCTTCACTCCTGTGTTCCCATTCTTCTCTTGCCCTTTCTCTTTCACCCTCTGTAGCCGGTTCGTCTTTGTCTTCACTCTCCTCCTGCCTAATACTTCAACTCTCTTATGAAACTCCAGCCCTTTCTACATCACACCGTGTATCTTGTTCTTTTCTTTTCTCTATACCTTCTCAACTGTCTTCACTCCTGTGTTCCCATCCTTCTCTTGCCCTTTCTCTTTCACTCCCTGTAGCTGGTTCGTCCTTGTCTTCACTCTCCTCCTGCCTAATACTTCAACTCTCTTATGTAGCTCCATGCACATCAATGGCGGTACTGCATTGCTTGGAGTGAAATGATTTTTTTAAAAAGTTTTACTTCAAGATCCGTTTTTTTTTTTTAAGTTTTATTTTTTTGAAAGGTTGGTCACTGTGTCGGTCGAGGATGTTTTTCCCACCTGAAACCATCCTGAATATATACAAATCAGCCATTCGCCCGTGCATGGAGTATTACTGCCATATATGGTCTGGTGACCCCGCTGTTCATCTCCATGTTCTTGACAGGCTTCAAAGGCGAATCATTAATGTGATAGGTACTGTTGTGGTGCATTGGATATCGGCTCGGAACGAGAAATCGAGTAGCCGAGTTCGAATTCCAGCTGAATTCATTGCATTCACTTACGCGCAAATACCTTTGGGAAAGGTATTAATCCGTCTATTCCTTCCAGTTATGGGTTAAATAACAGGACAGATTGGGTTCTATAGCTTTGGTCGGCAACCAGTCTACCGCAGAAAGCAATGGCAACCTACTGCGGGATAATCTTCTGCCCAGTCAGTCATGTCTCTTTCGAGACATGATCGCCCAAGCGTGTATCACGTATGGCACTTAACTGACTGACTTGGTGGCTCGACTCGACTTTCCCACCGACGGGATGTGGCTTCCCTCTGTCTGTTCTATAAATACTTCCATGGCTTCTGCTCAGACTAACTTAAGTCATTGGTGCCTCTGCAACAGGTGTTTACTCGTGCAACCAGACTGGCAACTGGGTCTCACCCATTCACAGATCAACCAAATGTAGATGACAATTCTACTCCTGCAGCCTCCTTTCTCGCACTTCCCGCCTTTGGAACTCCCTTCCATATTCTTGCTTTCCTGACAGCTACAACCTCCAGGAATATAAATGCAATGTCAATACCCATCTTTTAACCACTTCTTTCTACACCACCTTGTATATCCTTTCTTTTCTCTCTACCTTTGCAACTGTCATCACACCTGTATTCCCATCCTTCTCTTGCTCCTTTCTAACTGGTTCGTTTTTCTCTTCACTCTCCTCTAATCTTTTTCTCTTATGTAGCCCCCTGCACATCAGTGGCGTTACTGCCTTGCTCGGAGTGATATGATTAAAAAAAAACAAGAACTAAGAAAGTATATTCTTTAAGAATATTAAGAAAGTATATTCTGTTTTTGTGATCTTTGATCATGATGTCTTCACGATTAGCCGCGATTGTTCTGCCTGTGTATACTATAAAGTCCCATCAAATTGTTTCAGGTCTTATGTTATTATTTTGAATTTAGTATTTTTAGTATTGAAATTACTTTCATTAAAAAGTAGACGACATTTAAATTTAAATCATTATTTTTGCAGGAACGAAATACGGTACAGAATACAAGATGTAATATCGAGGCAGATCTCTCCTTCCTTCAAAAAACTGAAAAGATTTATCGAAGAGGTAAGTACAAAGGAAACATTCTTCGTTATGAAGTTAACCGAAAACATTAACGAGCAAATTCGTTGAAACATTGTTTTAAAAAGGATTCAGATAAACTTTTGATTTTGTATGAGAATATTTCACGTTTTTTTTTTGTTTTTTTTTGTTTTTTTTTTGTTATTTTTTGGTGGGAGGGATACTATTTGAATTTAACTAAATTCAAATAGTGTCCCCAAAACAATAAAAAGAATTAGATGACCCTTAGAGTAGAGTTTAATGAAAATCGCTGAAAACAATTTTGAAATATGAAGACAAAATCAAATTTCACAAGTCAGAAAAAACTTAATGTGCGAGTGTAAAAAAAAAAGTACGCTCGCATGAATATAAATTTTCTGGCGTACTTACGACTTATCTAAACTTATTTATAAATGGAACAATGTTTGCAAGATGTTTGTGTATGTCTGTTTATGTGCCTGTATGTCTGTACTTTTTGCAGCCCTTTTATTTTAGTTTTTGCTTCAGGTTTGGCTCTAAGTAGGTATAATTGTAGTTCATAGTCTCAGCCATAATACCATTTACTAAGAGGACTTATTAATCTTCAAAGTTTACGACGAAAAAACTTATTTGATATCGATACCAGGAAATCAAAATTTGACTTACATCAATTCATTTTTCTTTCAGTCTACGGTTTCACTTTAACTGGAACCAACTATTGCTTTTTAGTCTTTCCTGCCAACGTCCAAAGAGTCTGAGCTCCAGAACCATGTATTAGTTTTCAAGCTTTCATTACACCCGATCAACGCCGAGCTATAATGCTAGTCATTAATAAAGGAAAAACAGGTTGCGTAACTGATGCATATATTTATAATATATCGATAATATATATACATAAAAGGCAAGATCAAAATCAGTTTTCCAGCCCTTTTATTTTAGTTTTTGCTACGGGTTTGGCTCTAAGTAGGTATAATTGTAGTTCTTCGTCTCAGCCGTGATACCATTTACTCAGAGGACTTATTTAGCCTTCAAAATTCAGTTTACGACGAAAAAAACTTATTTGATATCGATACCAGGAAATCAGAATTTGACTTACATCCTTTCATTTTTCTTTCAGTCTACGGTTTCGCTTTAACTGGAAACAACTATTGTTTTTTAGGCTTTCGTGCCAACCTCCAAAGAGTCTGAGCATCTTGCCTCATATATATATATATATATATATATATATATA
>JBBBDQ010001849.1:2120000-2227500 GCA_037127315.1 Ascarosepion bandense
TCAAAGAGGTTCAGTTATTCGAACGAGTCATATCTGAATTAAGATTTTATTTCTATGTTAATGCACTTGATTTTCATAATAATGTTTTTTTGGGTGATTTTTTTCAGGTGATGTTAAAAGTGAATTTCTATGGGACACCGAAACAGTTCTTCCACCATTTGAAGAATATGCCTGGTTTTTACAATAGCACAGTGGTAAGTTGACAATTGGTGACCTTGTTCAATAAACGATCCACCAAATAACAAGAACAACTTAAAGGGGCTGGGGTCAGAATATTTCCAGACGCTTAATAGTGACGGTGAAATTAACCATCTTCACGCAGAAGACATTAGGCATTTGCTGACCGAACATTTGGTGTCTGAAGTTTAGGGAATCTTTCTCTTGAAACAGTTTTTCAACGAAATAATTTTCTCAAAGCAAGGCGATCAAGCCACTAAGACTGAGTGTGAAAATATACCGTAAAAAATACTTATCACACGCATCACTAAATACTTTCCAAAATCAAGTAAAATACTTAAAATGTTTAATTCCCTAAAATTGAACGCGCGTGCACACACACACACACACACACACACACACACACACACACACACACACACACACACACACACATTCAAATAAAAATGCATTTCTATTTAATATCTTATTGTATTTTTCCAGTTTTCGAATGAATATTTGAACGCCCTGGTAAAATTTGCATAAAAAATGTTCAAATTTCAATCTACATTACCAGCCATAATTATTAGACAACCCCAGTTTTTTGTTTTTTTTTTAAGAAATTATGTATTTCATACTATTTTTAGTATTTATTGCCAAATGAAAATTGAATGGTTCTTTTGTTATTATTACTTTGTAAAATTTTACAAGGCAAGGAAGCAAAGATGAACTCGTTTGATTCACCCTATATTTTCTTCGTTCTTTCATTGATGAAACTGCAATATAGGTAATTATTAAATATTTATAAATTCATTTGTTGCACATGTTATTCTGCAATATTAACAAAAGAACCATTCTATTTTCATTTACAATTATTCACCTGGCAATAAATACTAAAGAATAGTATAAAATACAGCATTTTTTAAAACACTGGCGAGGCCTGATAATTATGGCCGGTAAGGTATATTGCTAAGATGAGGTATTGTAATTATTTACACTATTTACATTGTCCGACCTGTTGTCCTCATCTTTGTTGCCATATTCACCTTCAATATCTGTCTATATTTCTGAGATGAGGTATTGTAATTATTTACACTATTTACATTGTTAGGACTGTTGTCCTCATCTTTGTTGCCATATTCACCTTCAATATCTGTCGATATTTCTGAGATGAGGTATTGTAATTATTTACACTATTTACATTGTTCAGACTGTTGTCCTCATCTTTGTTGCCATATTCACCTTCAATATCTGTCTATATTTCTGAGATGAGGTATTGTAATTATTTACACTATTTACATTGTTTGGACTGTTGTCCTCATCTTTGTTGCCATATTCACCTTCAATATCTGTCTATATTTCTGAGATGAGGTATTGTAATTATTTACACTATTTACATTGTTCAGACTGTTGTCCTCATCTTTGTTGCCATATTCAGCGTCAATATCTGCCTATATTTCTGAGATGAGGTATTGTAACTATTTACACTATTTACATTGTTCAGACTGTTGTCCTCATCTTTGTTGCCATATTCAGCGTCAATATCTGCCTATATTTCTGAGATGAGGTATTGTAACTATTTACACTATTTACATTGTTCAGACTGTTGTCCTCATCTTTGTTGCCATATTCATCTTCAATATCTGCCTATATTTCTGAGATTAGGCATTGTAATTATTTACACTGATTACATTGTTTAGACTGTTTTCCTCGTCTTTATTGTCATATTTCGGACATTTCGGCATTTGTACGCTCTGGCCTTCTTCAAGTGATATTCTCAATCCAGTGATTTGTCCCAAAAGGCTGTGAATTCAATGCCTGGCCACAGCAGAGGTGGTCAAAAAACTTGGAGATTTGAGTTACTAAAGGGAAATAGCTGAAACTGAGATATCAAGAAAAGGCATGTCACGTAGAACTAGAACAATCTACCCTGATGGACTAAATAAAAGGTTAGGTTCGAAATTCCAACGTATATCACCTGAAGAAGGTGGAAGCGTTCAACGGCCGAAACTTCATGAATTTAACAATAAAAATGAGGACAACATTGAGTCGGCGAGAAAGTTCATATGCGTGCGTGTTTGCTGTTTTTTTCTTTATTTGTTTTTTTTCACACTAGCACGGTAAATTTCTTCAGGCGAATAAACTTGTGACTTCATATATCGAGATCCGTGAAGTCACGAGTTTATTCGCCTGAAGAGAGTCAACTTTTTTACTCGAAACACGTGTAGCGACACAAATACCATTATGGATACTTAATATATCATACAGAAAGCAAGTAATATCAATAATAAGAGCAACAATAAATCTACACTTTAAACAAAACGTTCACGGCTTCTCGTACTTTATATATATATATATATATATATAAATTATACTTTAGAACATGTATGAACTAAAATCTAGTACAAAATTGTACATTTTGTTTCGACATTGAAAGAACAATATCTCATCAAGCAGATTACCACAATTATTAACTACCTGATGAGACATTGTACAATTTTGTAGCAGATTGTAGTTTGTACATGTTCTAAAATATAATTTATAATAAATATTCATTGCTGTATTTTTTATATTGAGCACTGTTTTAAATTAATGTTTTGAACGCTGCAAAAATTTTCTTTGTTCCTTACTCATTTGTGTATATATATATATATATTATTTTATAATTCTGTACGAAAATGGATTTTTAAAATTTTTTTATTTATAGGCTGAATTCCTTGACGGTTATCATGACATAATAAAGCGGCGAGTGAACCCTGTACTTTTCAAGATCTTCAAGGAAATTCCTTTAAAAGAGGTCAGGTAAATGTTGTCAGTTTTTCAAGTCCTACCGACTCTACCTCGTCAAGGCTAATTAGGGCTTCCGGTCATATATCGTTTAAACATCGACTACCATCCGATCATCGATGTTAAACAAGCGTTGAACCTGATCTGTACCCAGATAAGTGACCGCTCAAAAATACCAGTTGTTATAAGCTTGGGTGTGTGAATGGTGTACTAAATAATGAGAAATCAGAGAGTTCAAATTCCAGTCGGGTTTATTACATTTATCTGCTAATACCCTTGGGAGAGGCATGAACCCATCATTTCTTATTATTATGTGCGCTTATTAGAAAGCACGGTAGAGTAATGGATTGAGGAATCGGAGAGCCGAGTTCGAATTCCAGTCGGATTCATTACATTTATATACGTGCACCTTGGGAAAAGTAAGAATATACCTTTTCTCCTAGCTATAGATTAAAAAGTATAATAAAGTTATTTTTATTTCTAAAAAAGTTTTACAATTCAAAAATATGTTTCGGCTTTAAATAACCTTTAAAAGGTTGATAGCCTATAAAAAAGAACAAATCAGTCAATAAATCAAGGTTGATTCAGGGGTGATCGATATAATAGATATTACCTCATTGCGAATCCTATCTGTGTCTTTTTGATCAGCCATTATTTTTTGGTAAGATAGTTCACAAGGAGCTACGACACAGAGTGAAGTGGAGTAATGCCTTTTCCAAGGGTATTAGTGTAAAATCAATATAGTTGTATTTTTCTTACTGATAAAAGTATATTTTAATTTTCTCCAACAAAAATTAAAGACGTATAAACCCAGTGAAGGCAATACGAAAAATAAAGTATAAATATTGGTTGTTTAGTGGCAAATCAACCTCGGTGGGTCATTTGTTGCCAACTAAACTTTATTTATTTATTGCTGGTAATACCTTTTTCTTTCAACAATTTATTGTTGTTATTTTTATATAAGTTTTGTGTTAGTAATACTTTTTCTTTTCGAGTATCAAGATTCATTGGGGTTTGTTTTTTAAGGGCAGGATCCCCAACTCCTACCCTTGTTATTTAACCCATAACAGGAGGGAAGGGATGGATTAATACCTTTCCCAAGGTCACCAGTGCTTAAGTGAATGCAGGGTATTCAACAGGAATTCGAACTCGGCTCACCGATTTCTCTTTCCGAGCCGATATCCACTGCACCACAACGCACATCCGTCACTAAACGCTTACAGCACATGGTATTCCAAAGCGGTCACCCATCTAAGTACTGACCAGGCTCAACGTTGCTTAACTTCGGCGATCGAGCGAGAACCGGTGTATTCAACGTGATATAGCCGTAAGCCAATAAACGCTTACAGCACCTGATATTCCCAAGTGATCACCCATCTAAGTAATAACCAGGCTCAACGTTGCTTAACTTCGGTTATCGAGAGAGAACCGGTGTATTCAACGTGATATGGCCGTAAGCCAATGAACGCTTACAGCACCTGATATTCCCAAGTGATCACCCATCTAAGTACTGACCAGGCTCAACGTTACTTAACTTCGATGATCGAGCGAGAACCGGTGTATTCAACGTGATAGGCCGTAAGCCAAGTATAAATGTAATCATCACATTGCAGAATGTCGTTTACCCTTCAATGGTTTTGCAAGTATTGCCTAGAGATATGCTTCCACTGGGTTTGTACGTCTTTGTTTACCTCGTTCTTTTTGTCAGCCTTTAAAACATGGGAGATATTTCCGCCGCTTCCTATATATGCAGAAAAAAAGAAAAGAAAGTATAATTGTCTAATTGTGGAAAAACGTGGCAATGGCTTCCTTTGACTTGAAAAGCCCAATCATGGGAAAAGAAACAAGTATTCAAGTTAGAAATTCAAAATAACTGAATCGAAGGAATACATATACAAGGCATGGCAGACATGCAACTGGGGTCCATGACTGGAGGCGTACATGTACATTAAATTTAAGCATGCAAGATTTTACAACTGTAGCATCTCTTCTTCATAGTCAGCCTATGAAATTCACTCTCGTACTTGGAAATGTGAGTTTGAGTTTGAGTTTTGTTTAACGGCATATTGTGGGTTGTTTAATGCCAAAAAAGTGAGTTTTTGTTTTTTTGTTTTTTTAATCATATCGCCTTGAAAAAGGTGGTAACGCCACTGATGTGCAGGGGGCTACGTGAAAAGGAAAAGATTGGAAAAGAGAAAACCGGAAACCACATGCTAAACAGGGAACAAGGGATGAGCCTCTTCACCTGTTCAATAGACGTGGGTGGAGTATGAACCGGGCGATAGTTTAGTCTATCAACTCCAATTGAAAAAAAATAAATAAAAGGAAAAGGAGTGAAAAGATTGGAAAAGAGAAAACCGGAAACCACATCCTAAACAGGGAACAAGGGATGATATTTTTTAATGTTCGGTTATACTGAGAAGGTTGATTTAGTCAGATTTTAATGAAAATACTTTGTTTTTATTCTTAGAAAACTGAAAATGTCTTCTAGTTTTGTATTCAAAAAACGTTTTGCTGAAAATATTTTTTTTCCTTCAAAAATGTGTTATGGTAATAATTTTTTCTTCAAAAGTTTATTGTTGGCTATATTTTTCCTTCAAAAATGTATATTTTTCTATTAAAAAAGTCTATTTTTCTATATATATTTCTATAAAAGTGTATTTTTATACTTTCATGGTGTTTAAGGGTAAACTATTTGCCCATAGCTGAAACTCTAACAGGTGCTACCACTCCGGGTCATGATAGACCTGAGAACAACAGCAATTAAGAAGTAGTTCCATGCTTCTCACAACCTCCTAATCAGATATAAAAATGTATATTTTTCTATAAAAGTCTATTTTTATATTTTCATTGTGTTTTGACCCCAGTTTGGGGGAGTTAACTATTTGCCCATACCTGGGACCCTAACAGATGCTACCACTCCAAGTCAGGGTGAACCTGGGAAAAACAGCAATTAAGAGGTGGTTCCATGCTCCTTACAACCTCCTAATCAGAGGCCTTGCTGTCAGATGCAGTTTACCGTCATGCCCAGGAACATCGTACCTGGAAAGAAAAATGCAGTTATTGATAAGAAGAGATGAAATTAATTTATGCAAGATTTCACAGTTCTAGCATCACTCCTTCATAGTCAGCTTATGAACTTTTCAGCTGACCCTCGTACAATTATATTTTCCATACATTTTTTCATCGTTTCACCCCAAGCAAGGCGTTACCGCCAATGATACGCAGTGGGCTACATAAGAGTAAACGTTTAGGCAGGAGGAGGGTGAAGAGAAAGACGAACCAGTTACAGTGGGTGTCAGAGAATGTGTAAGAGAGGGATGGGAAGACAGTTGCGAAGGTAGAGAGAAAGGAAAAGAACAAGATACACGGGGTGATGTAGAGAGGACTAGAGTTAAGCAGATAAAAGATGGGAATTTTATTTAAATTCATGGAGATTGTAGCCATCAGGAAGGCAGGTATATGGAAAGGAGTTCCACAAGCGGAAAGTGCGAAAAAAGAAGCTGATGGAGTAGAATTATCGGCTGCATTTGGTTGATCTAACTGTAAATGGGTGGGACCTAGTTGCCTCTGTTTTTCACGAGTAAATTCTTTTAGTGACTTAATTTCGTCGAAGCAGAGTTAGTATAAACAAAGTGATATTATTTCTACAATATCATCTAAATGTTCCTAATTTGTAGTTAATAAAATGATTTTGTGCTTTTTGTTGGTAAAGATTTAGTATTTGTAAATATACTAATTACTTGATATTACTGACAAGTCCATAAAATTTTCTCTGCCATTGTTAGATATTAGTAACTATATTGAATCCATAGCAAAATCTACTGCTAAGAAGATTGGGTCATTATGTCGATCCAGGATGTTTTTCCCACCTGAATCCATCCTGCATATATACAAGTCAACCATCCGTCCGTGCATGGAGTACTGCTGCCATTTATGGTCAGGTGCCCCTGCCGTTCTCCTCAGTGTTCTTGACAAGCTCCAAAGGAGAGTCTGTAATGTGATAGGTACTGATCTGGCGACTCGACTGCAGCCACTTCCCCATTGTCGAAATGTGGCCTCCCTTTGTCTCTTCTATAAATACTTTCATGGCTTCTGCTCGGACGAGTTTAAGTCACTGATGCCTCCTCAACAGGTGTTTACTCGTGCAACCAGACTGGTAACTGGGTCCCACCCATTCACAGTCAGGTTAGCCAAATGCAGACGACAATTCTACTCCTGCAGCTTCCTCTCTCGCACTTCCCGCCTGTGGAACTCGCTCCCGTATTCTTGCTTTCCTGACGGCTACAACCTCCAGAAATTTAAATGCAAAGTCAATACTCATCTACTAACCACTGGACTCTAGCTCTCTCCCCTCCCCTGTATGACCTTCCCTTTCTCTCCACCAATGTATCTGTCATCGCACCTGCTTTCTCAGCTTTCTATTGTTCCTTTCTAACTAGTTTGTACTCCTCACTCTTTTCTAATTAATCTTTTTACATTTATGTAACCCCCTGCACATGAGTGGTGTTTCCGCCTTGCTCGGGGTGAAATGATTAAAAAAAAAAATTAAGTCTCTGGATATCCGCCCCCAGACGCATGACTGTCAGGCCTATTATAGATATTACTTTAGATTGAACAAAAAACAAAATATTCTTAGTGATAATGTGCCACATATTCCTTCCGATTAATTCATACATCTACCTGTTAACATCTTATTACAGTGTTGTGGGAGTATCTAACGATTCACCGTGGGGATCGTACGGCAAAAATAAATTCCTTGTCAACATCAAATGGCCAGAAGAAAGGTGAGAGATTTCCCATAATGCTTTTCGATAAATTTTGCCTTTCGAATATGTGTTTTCTGTTATTATTTATTTCTTAAATAATTTTTTTTATTCTGTATATTTAAGAAGAAGTTGATTGGTTGTTTTGTTTTTATGGCATATCAACCTCAGTGGGTCATTTATTGCCAACTAAATTTTATTTATTTATTGCTGGTAATACCTTTTTTCTTTCAACAATTTATTGTTTTATATATATATATATATATATATATATATATATATATAATTTTGTTTTGTATATATATATATATATATATATATATATATATATATAAGTTTTGTGTCTAGTCATACTTTTTCTTTTCGAGTATCAAGATTCATTGGGATTTGTTTTTAAAGGCAGGGTTCCCAAGTCCTATCCTTTTATTTAACCCATAACTAGAGGGAAGGGACGGATTAAAACCTTTCCCATGGGTACCAGTGCTTGAGTGAATGTAGGGTATTCAACTGGAATACGAACTCTGCTCACTGATTTCTCTTTCCGAGCCGATATCCACTGCACCACAACGCACATCCGTCACTAAACGCTTACAGCACCTGGTATATTTAAGAAAAGGACTTGTAATTGCCTTTCTGTGCCTGTTATCAGCACCGTGTCACCTGTGTATCTTATATTGTTAAGACTGTGGCCAGTAATGACAAATAGTGTTCGAACCGAGAACGGAAAGTGCGACATGGAGATCCGAAGGCGTATTGATATGTCCAAGGACGCATTTCTAAAGCTAAGCAGAGTATTAAGAGACAGGAAAATTTCGTTGGACAGTTATGTGATATCTGTATTTCTATAAGACAGCGAATGCTGGACAATCTTGTCAAAGATGAAGGAAAAACTCGAAACAGCAGAAATGGCGTTCAGAAAGATGCTGATGTTACCAGGGACCGAGCATGTGAGGTTTTGGAGAGGATGGGCACGAAAAGGAAACATACTAACAACAGCTGAAGTCTCTGAGGCACGTAATGAGAAAAGAGGGATTGGAGAAGCTTATACACACGGGGCGGATAGAGAGAATGAAAGACAGGGAAAAACAGCACGTGATATACTTGATGGGATTAAACAAAAGGATGGCAGAGCATGTTTTGGCAGAAATATCAGGACGAAATATATTGAGAGCAACAAAGACAGGAAGAGGTGGAGGGCCATGATTACCTACGTCCTGAAAGGAAGGGACACAGCACATAAAAGAAGAAGATATTTAAGCGGAGACTCTATTTACTGATGATTCAAAATATACTGTCATTCAAAGTTTTGGATCAAATGCATAAATTTATTTGTCTGCTTTTCATACACACACAAAGGAAAAAATCGGGTTTCCGGGCCTAGATCCGGATGGAAACGGCCACGATATTTAAACGAAACAATATTTCGTTTATTTCTGGACACAATGATCTCTTTCATTGGTTCTGGTTTTATGTAAGCCTGAGAATACACGTGTGAACGTTTAAGCTAGCCACTGAGTAGGTTTTATTAACCCTCTGGCGTAAAACTAAAGTAACCTTTGATCCAGCTTAAAACACAGCAATGATAATTTCGAAAAAAAAAATTGAATTTCTCAATTCATTCCATGGAACTTCAAAACTACGCTTTAACTCTGATTCGATCTGTAAGACCAGTTCCGATAAAAAAACAAAATCATTTAAAATACGCTGGCATGCAAAGGTTTTGGATCAAATGCATAAAAAGGTCATATGCTTGTTATTTTATTGAGAACTAGCCTAAAAACAGCCCATCTTTTAAGTCGCTCAACTTTTATGCTAGCTTCTGGGGATGGCTGATGGGCATCCGTCCCAAAACTAAAGAGACCCTCTGGTTTAGCTTTAAAAAGCAGCAATGATAATTTTGAAGAAATAACTTAACTCCATGGAACCTCAAAAACTCACTTTGGCCCTGGTTTGGACTATGAGTCCCATTCCTGACAAAAGATTGAAATCGGTTGAAACTCTAGTTTTGCCCGAAATTCTAATTGGGCCTCTGATCTAGCTTGGGAAAAACAGCAATGAAAATTTTGAAGAAATAACTTTGAATTTCTCAATTCATTCCATGGAACTTCAAAACCACGCTTTAACTCTGATTCGATCTGTAAGACCAGTTCCGATAAAAAAACAAAATGATTTAAAATACGCTGGCATACAAAGGTTTTGGATCAAATGCATAAAAAGGTCATATGCTTGTTATTTTATTGAGAACTAGCCTAAAAACCGCCCATCTTTTAAGTCGCTCAACTTTTATGCTAGCTTCTGGGGATGGCTGATGGGCATCCGTCCCAAAACTAAAGAGACCCTCTGGTTTAGCTTTAAAAAGCAGCAATGATAATTTTGAAGAAATAACTTTAACTTTTCCAATTCACTCTATGGAACTTCAAAACTCACTTTAACTCTGATTCGAAATGGGCTGAAACTTTAATTTTGCCCGAAATTCTAATTGGGCCTCTGGCATGAAACCAAAAGGACCTCTCTTCTAGCTTAGAAAACAGCAATGATAATTTGGAAGAAATAACTTGAAGAGATGAGTAATTTTCAATAATCTTAGAATTATTTTTAATTTAATTAAATATCTAATTTATTATAATTACATATATATATGTGTGTGTGTGTGTGTGTGTGTGTGTGTGTGTGTGTGTGTGTGTGTGTAATTATTTATAGCGGAGAACAAATATTTTTCTCTAATATGATTTCTTGACAATTCGGGGCGGTACATCAAAATAAATCAATATATGTTTAATAAATAAACTGGGAGTCTACTCAAATACGAGTATCCACTAAAAATAACGCTTAAAGTGAAATAACTAAAAAAAATAGAAAAAATACACACACACTTGAACGAATTATATAGCAATAAACACGCCTCCAATTAAAGCAGACAGATATAACATCAGAGCGTAAAACGGCGCCCACTATCACTTTAACAGAGACGCCAAAACGCCAATTCCAGTTCCGATCAAAAAACCGATGTGTGTGTGTGTGTGTGTGTGTGTGTGTGTGTGTGTGTGTGTGTGTGTGTGTGTGTGTGTGTCAAATATATGATCAATTATGCCGGTTTCGCGTACAATTTGAGGTGTTGAATATCACTCAGACACTGACATAAATTCCTGTAAAAATGCCATACTCCATAGAAAATTGTTATTTCCCGCTCTTATAATCTGGCTCCCAAACTTTTTCTAGTTGCCACCCCATTTGACTTGCCGGCCACATCCCTAACTTACCTCTCTTACAATTATTTGGATGAACGTATGACACATTCAAGATTAATTTGCATATTTAAACCATCTCTCATTACCTTTCTAATTCCCTTTCTAAAGGTTTTTCTTTTTCTTTTTTTTAATTTATTTATTTAAACAGGTCCACTTTCACCATGTTACCTTTGACTCTACACGAAGCTAACCCCGGACATCATTTTCAGGTACGTTTCACGATTTTGAAACAATATCAGTTAGGCAACTAATTTCGTACTCACTGCATCGCTGACGGCAGAATTATCAAATTTCAAATCTAAATTGTCTGTCCATTTAAAATTTCTTAAAATCTAAATTTTCCCGGATTTAAATAACATGCAAAGAATCGATAAACCGTAAAAAATGAATCAATCATTATATGTGTTTGTGGTGTAATGGATAATGGCTCAGAATTGCTAATCAGAGACCCGAGTTCCAGTTCATGTTAGGTTCGTGATATTCACTTATTGCACAGCATGATGTTTTAGGATTAAAACCTGTTTTGGAAGTGGCTAAAGTTGGCTCTTGTCGCTTACCCCAGGATCTTTTTCGCTGACCATTGTTGTAAACAATCTATTTCTCATCACCCGTCACAATTTACTAAAAAGGGGTGCATTTTCATTTCGTTTATACAGCAAATCACAGACAGAAATGCATTCTAAAAGATTCTTTCCACTTAGATCATATCGTACCCAAATATGTAGCGATCTGAGTACCAAAGTTTCCCTAAGTGTTCATAGATGGTGGATTCTCATAAGGTTAGTGTTTCTGCCAATTCCCGCGTTGTGTAATGCGACTTTTTTTCTCAATCAATATCTTGATTTGGTCGTTATCTTTAGTCGTGGTGGAGTCTGCCTTACCGTTTTTCATCAATAAGGCTACAATCACCATCTTTAAACGTAGCGAACCACTTCCGTTCAGTTCTTTCAGCTAAAGTACCTTCACCGCTCACAGCAAATATCTTTTTCTTTTTGTTGCTTGAAGAGCATTGCGAAGATTATAAGGTGCATTTTAGACACTTGATGCTTTTTTTATTACTGTAACGACAATACAGGAATAAAAGAAAGCGTTAAGTGTCTAAAATGTATTATAATAAATTTTTCCATTTTATAGGGATGCAAAATTGACACGGATTAAGTCATTTTAAACTTTCTTTCACAATTGATTGTTTGACGTGTGCTGCAATAAAAAAAAAGTAAGCATATTATATCTGTCGATAAATTTGATGTGTTTTAAGATGTTGGAATATGAAAGACTAAAAATCGACATGAATTGGAGTAGATAGACTAAACTATCGCCCGGTTCACACTCCACCCTCATCTATTGAACAGGTGAAGAGGCTCATCCCTTGTTTCCTGTTTAGGATGCGGTTTCCGGTTTTCTCTTTTCCAATCTTTTTACTCTTTTCCTTTTTTTTTTTTTTTCAATTGGAGTAGATAAACTAAACTATCGCCCGGTTCACACTCCACCCTCATCTATTGAACAGGTGAAGAGGCTCATCCCTTGTTTCCTGTTTAGGATGCGGTTTCCGGTTTTCTCTTTTCCAATCTTTTCACTCTTTTCCTTTTTTATTTTTTTTTTCAATTGGAGTAGATAGACTAAACTATCGCCCGGTTCACACTCCACCCACATCTATTGAACAGGTTAAGAGGCTCATCCCTTGTTTCCTGTTTAGGATGTGGTTTCCGGCTTTCTCTTTTCCATTCTTTTTACCCTTACGTAGCCCCCTGCGCATCAGTGGCGTTACCGTCTTGCTTGGGGTAATATGAGTAAAAAAAACAAAAAAAAAAAAACTTTCCAGACGGTTTAGTTTATGAAGAATAATAAAAATGATTTCAAAGCGTCGGTGTATTTTTTTTTTTTTAATCATATCACCCCAAGCAAGGCGAAAACGCCACTGATGCGCAGGGGGCTACGTAAGGGTAAAAAGATTGGAAAAGAGAAAAGAGAAAAGCCGGAAACCACATTCTAAACAGGAAACAAGGGTTGAGCCTCTTCACCTGTTCAATAGACGATACGATTTTCTTACCTGGCACCTAGGAAACTTTAAATAATATTAACCTCCAGTCAGTAAATCTTCTTCGAGGTGTGGTTTGAGTCTATTGCCCGGTACCTGAGACGGCCCCAAAAGCGGACGTGCCGAGGGGGGCTTGAGCAATTTTTCCACGGTATTGGCGTTAAACCCACTTTAAACTGACTTTGGGTCACACTCGATAGCTATAATAGAAATGGGTTTTTGTAGCTACGAAGATGTTCATCTAAACTTATTTATAAATGGAACTTTGTCTGTGTGTGAGTATGTGTGTGTGTGTGTGTCCGTTACCTATAGACTCCGAAAGGGCCGAACCGATTTTCTTGAAAATTTATACAGTTGTACTATAAGCGTCTGCAAGTGTTCTTAGCTAGGTTTTGTGTCGAGGTACTCCCGATAAATATCGAAAATCGATAATCGAAAAAATCGGGTGATAGAAGGAGTGGTCCGATTTTAATCAAATTTGATACACTCATAGACAAAGACATAAGAAACGATATTCAGAAATTTCAAGGTTGCAGTTCTTACAATAGTGCAGAAAATCGATAATATATATATATATATATATAAGGCAAGATGTTTGTGTGTGTGTCTGTTTATCTGCCTGTATGTCTGTATTTTTTCATATATTTTATATATATATATATAAAAGGCAAGATATTTGTGTGTGTGTGTGTGTGTGTGTGTGTGTGTGTGTGTGTGTGTGTGTGTGTGTGTGTGTGTGTTTATCTGCCTGTATGTCTGTTGTTGTTTTTTCAGCCCTTTTATTTTAGTTTTTGGTTCAGGTTTGGCTCTAAGTAGGTATAATTGTAGTTCTTAGTCTCAGCCATGATACCATTTACTCAGAGGACTTATTTAGCCTTCAAAATTCAGTTTACGACGAAAAAACTTACTTGATATCGATACCAGTGAATCAAAATTTGACTTACATCCATTGATTTTTCTTTCAGTCTACGGTTTCGCTTTAACTGGAAACAACTATTGCTTTTTAGTCTTTCGTGCCAACGTCCAAAGAGTTTGAGCTCCAGGACCTTGGATTAGTTTTAAAGCTTTCATTACACCCGAGCAACGCCGGGCTATACTGCTAGTTGAATAAAAAAAATAAAAATGTAATTACATTGACACGCTTACAGTTATATCACACCCAATCACCGAAGTTATGCCACGCCGAGCCTGGTCGGTACCTAGATGGGCGATTGTTTGGGAAAACCAGGTACTGTAAGCTTAGGTTATTGTGGGTGTTGTAATAGACAATGGTTCGGAATTGCTAATCAGATTAAAGTAAAGTTCATTATATTCACTTAAGCGCAAAACACACTCCTCTCCCCACTATTTATGGGTTAATTAGTAATACTTGTATCACTGAACATTATTATCTCTGTCTCAATCACCGAAGTTAAGCAATGTCGAGTCTGGTCAGAACCTAGATGGATGGCCCCTTTTTCCAATTACAGTCTAATTCGCAAATTAGAAACAAACACCCTCGGGTGAAGATATGAATCCACGCAAACACCCTCGGGTGAAGATATGAATCCACGCAAACACCCTCGGGTGAAGATATGAATCCACCTCCTCTTCCCTAGCTAAAGGTTAACCAGAAAAACTTGCATCGCTAAAACATTCTTATCTATTTAAAAAAATTCATACAATCTAAATTTTCTTCTGGCTTTAAATAACCTGCTAGTGGAATTTATCAAGCAAAGAAATACTGATCATCTCCACAGGCATGTCTTTTAGATTTATTTACATTTTCTAGAATATAAATGTATAGAAACTACCGTGACCACAATGTGGGGGATCAGTTCATATATTGACTATAATATAGAATTGATTCCCCTCTTTATATCCACATTATCATTTTTTTTGTTTGTTCATAAATTCTGATTAGGAATTAGAATTCCGTCTTTTCTCCCCACCTGCTATGGGTTGATCAGTGAGACTTGTATCTCTAAACAATTATTATACCAAAAGAAAGTTTTTACAATCTAAAAATATTTTCTGGCTTTAAATAACCTAGAATGGGTCGATAAGCTCTACGCCAGTTGTTAAATTCTTTTTATTAAAGTAATATTTTTTTTTTAAATAAGCATGAATCTGAAGAAATTCGGATTTTTATTAAGTAAATTATAGATAATGGTTTTCTAAGCGCAGCTTAGACGTGGTACTAAGCCAAAAGCATAGAGTACCCAATGAGGATCGAACTCACTACTCAGTCCTAATTGAGTTAACGGGACAAGCTTGCTTAAACATTAAACCACGTCATTTCTTTCTGATGAGATGTAAGAGCACAGATCAACTCTATGTAAAAAATAGGGCAATGATGGAGAGATCCGAAGTCGAACTGGCATGGGTAAAAATGCATTCTAGAAGCTGAGTAAAGTATTAAGAAACAGGAAAATTTTGCTGGAAACAAAGAAAAGAGTACTGGATTGCTATGTGATGAATAGAATATGTATTCTTTGTAAGAAATTAGTTTGTAGATCAGGTCTTGGGTTTACTTTATTTTCCGGCATATAAACCTCAATGGGTTATTTAATGCCGACAATATTTTACAATAGATTTGTATGAATAGAATATGTATTATTTGTAAGAAATCAGTTTGTAGATCAGGTTTGGGATTTATTTTCTTTTACGGAATATCAACCTCAATGGGTTATTTAATGCTGACAAGGTTTTTAGGATAGGTTTGTATGAATAGATTATGTATTCACACAAGAAATGAGTTTGTAGATCAGGTTTTGAACAGGTGAAGAGGCTCATCCCTTGTTCCCTGTTTAGGATGTGGTTTCCAGCTTTCTCTTCTCCAATCTTCTCACTTTGTCTTTTTTTTTTTCAATTGGAGTAGATAGATCTATCTATCGCCCGGTTCACACTCCACCCACGTCTATTGAACAGGTGTAGAGGCTCATCCCTTGTTCCCTGTTTAGGATGTGGTTTCCGGCTTTCTCTTTTCCAATCTTTTCACTATCACGTAGCCCCCTGCACATCAGTGGCATTACCGCCTTGCTCGGGGTGATACGATTAAAAAAAAAAAAGTATGAATAGAATATGTATTATTTGTAAGAAATCAGTTTGTAGATCAGGTTTTGGATTTATTTTCTTTTACGGGATATCAATGGGTTATTTAATGACGACAATACTTTACAATAGATTTGTATGAATTAACTGACTGAATACTAAGCAAATAATATATATGCAAGACAAAACACGGCAAAGCAACTGTAATAAAGGAAAAATTTTCAAGAATGGTCTTAACACCCAAAAGGGATACAGTCAAGTGATTATAGAGTTTTGACTTCAAGACAAGAAAGAACAAAAGCATGGCTAATGAGACGGAAGAGTGCTCAAATTTTATCGGTTAGGAAGAAATTCCAGTTATAGGTAAATAGTTGATTTACTAAGCGCCGCTTAAATGTGGCGCAAGGCTGAAGGTATGGGGTACCCAATGAGGATCGAACTCACTACTTAATTGTAATAGGTTCTAGCCAGACAAGCTTGCTAACCATTACACCATGTCGGGATACCCCGGTTATGGGTAAATAGCAGAACAGACTGGATTCAATAGCCTTGGATGGAAACTGGTCTAGTAGAAGGAAAATTCTGAATTCAAAACCAGCCTGGAGAGGGTTGGGATTCGCTATATTGCCCAAGATACAGCATTTCTACGACGGCAGCAGTATATGCTTTGTCTCTCCGGCTCTGAGAGGTCACGGGACTCGTGATCATGATCAAGAAATCCCGTTTTTTTAACCGTACGATTTATCTATAAATTTGGGATAATTTCTGTGATTGGGGATTGGATTCTTTGAGCTTCGGATGAAAGAATGTTAAAAGCGTTTGCTTTCGGCAAGATTCCAGCAAACTGTGGGTGCAACATTCGAATATGATTCACGTCCATCTGGCTAATTTTATTTTCTTTTTCAGTTTCCTAAAACGGGGTGTTTTCCTGGCGGACCCCACGCCTGGTTAAGCTAGTGAAAAAATATTGTAATACTAAAAGTTTACTAAATGAGTAATCACAAAAATGGAGTTTGGGAATAATAATATCTAAACTTATATAATAAATGGGACTTTGTTTGTGTGTGTATATGTGTGTGTGTGTGTGTGTGTGTGTGTATGTGTGTCCGTTACATATAGACTCCGAAACGGTAGAACCGATTTTCTTGAAAATTTACACACTTGTACTATAAGCTGGGTTTTCTGTCGAGGTACCCCCGATAAATATAAAAAATCGATAATCGAAAAAATTGGGTTATAGAAGAAGCAGTCCGATTTTAATCAAATTTGATACACTCATAAACAAAGACATAAAAAACGATATTCAGAAGTTTCAACGTTGCAGTTCTTACAATAGTGCAGAAAATCGATAACATATATATATATAAAAGGCAAGATGTTTGTGTGTGTGTGTGTTTATCTGCCTGTATGTCTGTATTTTTTCATCCCTTTTATTTTAGTTTTGCTTCGGGTTTGGCTCTAAGTAGGTATAATTATAGTTCTTAGTCTCAGCCATGATACCATTTACTCAGAGGACTTATTTAGCCTTCAAAATTCAGTTTACAACGAAA
Source organism: Ascarosepion bandense (assembly GCA_037127315.1). Taxonomy (NCBI): domain Eukaryota; kingdom Metazoa; phylum Mollusca; class Cephalopoda; order Sepiida; family Sepiidae; genus Ascarosepion; species Ascarosepion bandense. The sequence continues at coordinate 2,137,579 of JBBBDQ010001849.1, forward strand.
AAACTTATTTGATATCGATACCAGGAAATCAAAATTTGACTTAATCCATTCCTTTTTCTTTCAGTCTACGGTTTCGCTTTAACTGGAAACAACTATTGCTTTTTAGTCTTTCGTGCCAACATCCAAAGAGTCTGAGCTCCAGAACCATGGATTAGTTTTAAAGCTTTCATTACACCCGAGCAACGCCGGGTTATACTGCTAGTAATCAACAAATACAAGACTCGCATGCTGCGTGAAGTAGATACACTGCTAGGGAACTGCTAGTCAGTATAATCATTTTCAGTATTTAACACCAAACCGAATGCGACACGAGGTCAATTAAAGTGGGGTCACCGGGCCCTTAAACTCAGCCAAAAGTATCCTGTAGACCCAGTTTAAGGCTGGTTCGAGCTCTTGTTTTTTTTTCCCATACACGTTTGAGTCACCTTTTGTTCGGAAGCAGAGAGTTTAATAAGACAGAGCTTCGATCAAGTATGATCACTCTCCTCTCTGCTCCAATACTGTCCACGTATTTAAGAGGATAGCAACATCCCATTCCTGTATATAGGTAGGTATACAACAAAAAAAAAAAAACATGGAGTAACTAAAAATATATGAGTAGGAGCTTCACTCTATTTTACATCCTCGGTAGAGTCCAAAGGCGTCTTTGCGTCCTTGTGGGCGATGAATTATTTTACGCCTTGCAACCCTTTTCCTACGGACGAAACGTTACAAGCCTCTCGCTACTCTATAAACATATCCGCGGAAAGTTTTCAGACAGACTACAACCCATAGTTCCACCTGTTCTTATCTTAAAAGCTAAGATCCGCCATGCTATGCACATTGTAGCGACCCGCTCTCAAAACACAGCAAGGCAGCAGTTATAAGGTGCAAAAGCAAAAATGATGTTAATCTGTAAAAGGGATACAGTCATGTGATTATGTTGTATCCCGGGAGGGGATAAACAGAGAAAGAATAGTGCAAGAAATAATTCTTAACACTGAGGATATATAAATAGAGATTTATTAAACCTCAGTACAATAAACCAAATACAAGTACACCTACGAACAGTTACCAAGAATAACATTTAAGAAGGCAATGTCTCTGTATATGACGTATACGTCCGTCTTGAGAAGAAGGCCTCCGTCTAGTGACGTCTAACTTTCGTCTAAGGCCGATGGCTCTCGACTAAAGTCGATGACTCTCATATAATCACGATTACTCTCGTATAATGACGAAAACTCCTGTAGATTCACGAACACACTCGATCAATTTTGATCACATTATTTATTCTTGTATAAAAAATACAAAAAATAGGGCACAAGGCCTAATACGGGGATGGGGAAGGCTGGTCATCCTCTGTCCTAGTTTAACTTAGCTATCCACTTTCGTCGACCCTGACACACTTTCTTTTTTTTTTTTTTTTTTTTTATAAGCGTTTCACCCCGAGCAAGGCATGTCACTGCCACTACTGTGCAGGGGGCTACGTAGAGAGGAGAAAGGCTGGTTAAATATAGGACATAACAGAGGGTGGGTGATAGGCGGGTGAGGATACCGAGAATGAGGGTTGGGTAGATGAGAGTGTTGTGAGAATAGTTGGGAGTTAGTGTGATAGGAGGTGTCTATTGACCCTACATTTAAACACCTGGAGATTGTAACTGTCGGGAAAGCAGACTTGTGGAAGGGAGTCCACAGGCGGGAAGCGCGAGAAAAGAAGCTGTTGGAGTAGAATTTACGGTTACATCTTATTTGTTTAACTGTAAAAGGGTGGGACCTAGTTGCTAATCTAGTATCTCGTGTAAATTCGTGCTTGGGCGGCACCAGTGATCTAAGCTCATCGGAGCAGAAGCCATGAAAGTACTTGTAGAAGAGGCACAGGGAAGCTACATCACGCTGGTGTGAGAGCGGCTGCAGCCGGTCTGCCAAGTTAGTATCAACCACGTTACAGATCCTCCTTTGTATTTTGTCAAGAAGCCCAAGGAGAGCAGCAGGGGCACCCGACCAGATATGGCAGCAATATTCAATACACGGGCGGATGGTAGATTTGTATATGTGCAGAATAGTTTCAGGTGGGAAAAATTTCCGGGCCCTGCACAGAGAGCCGACTTTCATAGCAGCAGATTTGGCAATGGATTCAATATAGTCATTCCATTTGAGGTCCGCCGAGAGTGTAAGGCCAAGGAGGCGTAGTATTTTACTCTCTGGGAGGCTAGCCTGTCCCATACTAATGGGAGGTAGATGCGATAGTCTATGGTGGTTAGTTGATAACAGCTTTGTTTTGGAGGCATTGAAATTTACCAACCATTTCCTACCCCAGGTCACTACGGATTGGAGGTCCCTTTCCAGTGCGGCAGCGAGGTTCACTTTGTCGTCCAGACCTGGTTTCTGATCGATGCGGGAGTAGATTGTTGTGTCGTCGGCATACATGCCAACTTGGGATCTAATGGTGTCGGGGAGATCATTAATGTAGATCAGAAATAGCGTGGGACCTAGGATAGAACCTTGAGGGACGCCCGCGTTCGTCTGGTAGTTTTGGGAGGCATGCCCATTTAATACCACCTTTAATGTGCGGTTAGAGAGGAAGGACTGGATGAGGTCAAACAGATGTCCAGTTATCCCATAGCTCCGCAGTTTGCACAAGAGGCCAGCATGCCAGACCCTGTCGAATGCTTTGGAGATATCCAAGGCAACGGTTCGGGCTTCACCATTCTTGTCGAGTGCCTGGTATATGTACTCGGTAATGGTCGTTAGCATATCAGCAGTAGACCTGGTGAAGCGAAACCCATACTGTTTGTCAGAGAGAAGCCCGTTGGTCATAAGGTGCTGAATCACCTCGGCGTTGATAATGGCTTCGAAAACTTTGCCAAAGATTGGAAGGAGACTAATAGGACGGTAATTGGCGGGGTCCGAGGGTTCGCCAGAATTCTTAAATATAGGTACTACGCAGAAGGACTTCCAACAGGCAGGAAAGCAGGAAGCAGATAGGCAGAGGTTATAGAGTTTAGAGAGGAGAGTTCTGGGGCACATTTCTTCAGTACTATGACTGGGATTCCGTCACCGCCGCTCGCTTTGTGTGGGTCAAGTTGCGCAATTATCTTGGCGACCAGCGAGGGCGAGATGAGGACGTTATTTAGTTGAGCCTTAGTTCTGGGTGGGAAGTCTGGTGTAGGTATTCCTAACGAGTCCAGTGTCGAATTGGTTGAGAATTTACGGGCAAAGCACTCAGCCTTGTCGGCTGGGGAGGTGAGAACTTCAAATTCATTGATTAGTGGGGGTATTGAAGTCTTGTTCCTGCTGAGCACGCTTTTGCAGAGACGCCAGTAATCTTTGGAGCCAAACTTAGAGGATGCTATGCGTTGCCTAATTCTGGTAGCAAACGCCCTCTTGGCTTCGTTCAGTACTTTTTTACACTTGTTCCGTGCTGAGGTGAAAAGGCGCCTGTTTTGGTTCGACGAGCAGCTTCGATAGAGCCGGAAGAAATGGTTCCGGTGGGCAATAGCGGCCGAGCAAGCGGGTGAGAACCAGGGGGACGAATTAGTTTTTAGTTGGAATTTTCTGGCAGGGATAAAAGCATCGATGCCAGCCTTAACCCAAGAGGAGACTTCGGAGGCACAGTCTTCGACAGGAAGATCAAAGACGTTGTTCCAGGGGACGTCGCAGAGGAAGTCCCTGAACGAGTCCCAGTCGGCTCTTTGGTAGCAGTATGATATTCTGCTGGTCTGGTTTTCTTGGGAAGAGTTAGTGCGGATTGATATGTTTACGGAGACTACGGCGTGGTCAGAATTTCCAAGGGGGCAGAGTTGCCTGGTAGTGCAGGAGTCTGGGATGGAAGTAAAACAAAGGTCGAGTAAAGAGTCCCTTCCGTTTGGGTTTTTAGAGAAACGCGTGGGGAAGTCCACCACTTGCGTTAGAGCTTGGGCTATTGAAAAGTGCATGGTGCGGATCCCAGCAAGGTCGGTGGCTGAGTTTTCAAGCCACTTGGTGTGGTGGGCGTTAAAATCGCCAAACACAAATATTTGGGCAGATGGGTGAGAAGAAATGGCCCTGTCGATGTTATTAGAGATGCAATCAAGTAACGTACAGTCAGAGGAGGAGGGGGAGCGGTAGAGGAAGAAGAGATAGCTAACCGAGCTTAGAAGTGAGAGACGGAAGCACATGAAGGAATGATCAAGGGATTCAAGAGATGTGACCCTGGCTAGGGGGAGTTGTTCGCTGACATATACACCAAGCCCATGCATATGGACATTGGAGTCCTTCCTGAAGAGAGGAAGGTAACCAGGAACGAACAGCTCTGAAGAGGGGATAGAAGGGTCAAGGTTAGTCTCACATATAGCTAAGATATCGGGTGAGTTAGTTAGAAGGAAAGACTCTACACTATTAAAGTTACTGCGAATACCTCGTATATTTGTGAAGGTAACGCAGATTCCTGACACCATAATACCACATTTTTACTTACCTTTCTTACCACGTCCACCATAATACCTCTGCTGCTCTATAAAATCCTACTTAACTCCCATATGTACAATTTTCAGTGGAGGGCATGGGCAGATAACAACTTTTAAAAAAATCCCCAATGATTTTATACAATGAAAGTACGTTATTTACAAGAAACCAAACAAAATTGTATTAGTAATAAAAGCCCCCACTACTCTAATATTGTGACAGCAAAATCACTTCCCTGGACGAAATATAATGCGTTGCTTTAGAAATATAATAATACCATATATCCGATCAACAATCACTCACACATTTAAACACTATAACAAAAACGAAAAGTACACTTGAAAAATAACGAAAGACGCCACGCATCCATCGGAGAACTAACATTGTTGAACACCTAAAGTGGGAAGGGTGGGGGATTAAACTAAAAGAAAACAGGGGACAAAAAAGAAAAGGGGGCCAATGAGCAATCATAACCTAGCTAAGTTACCTTTAAGGCGAGAAACAGAAAATCAAAATTTACCTACTCTAACCTAACAGGGAAGGGGTGTACATGTTCTGCCCATCAATTTTGATTTCACTACAACAGACTATAACTTTTTGACCTCAAAAAAAAAAAAAGGACATTTGTCTGTATTTCTGAGATGAGCTATTGACATTGTTCGGACTGTTGACTTTGTCTTTATTGTTATATTCACGACGTTTCAGCGGTTGTACGCTCCGATCTTCTTCAGGTGATTGGAATATTAAACCGAACCCTTAAATAGAGATAACTAAAACATCCGGAAGTGGCATGACTCATGGAGCGAGAACAATCTATCCCAGTGATTGAAATAAACATGAACACTGGGCCACTCATCTCTACACTTGTTTCACGGACTGCCACACTTCGTAACAGGATGCTAGCCGAGAAGGGTCGCGCAGTGTCAGGAATTGTGCTATTCTGGACTAAAATCAGAAATTAGCAATGAAATTCTACTAATTTAGGCATCACAATATATTTTGTTTTATGCAAATGTGGTGATTTGTCTCTATATTTTTTACGAGGTATTTACATTATTTACATTGTTCGGACTGTTGTCCTCATCTTTATTGCCATGTTTACGACGTTTCGGCCGTTGTACGCTCTGACCTTCTTCAGGTGCTAGGAATTTTAAACCGAAGTCTCCGTGTGTCTATAATTCAGAGATAGGATAGTATTTACACTATTTACATTGTTCGAAGTGTTGTTCTCATCTTTATTGCCATATCCACGATGTTTCGGTTGTTGTACGCGCTGATCTTCTTCAGGTGATTAGAATTTGGAACAGAATCCATTGATTCGATCACTGTGGTATACTGTTCACGTTCCATGAGTCATGCCACTTCCGGATATTTTAGTTATTTTCATTTAACTCAACTTTCTAAGTTTTTGTTCGCCACTGCAGTCATCAGGTATTGAACTTACAACTATTTGGCTCAAGTCACTAAATCCAACCAACGTTTTTATTCACTGAGCTATGTGTCCTTGAGGCTAAAGAAAGAATATGTCTAAAATTCCACTAATTTTCGACGTAGGCGGATCTATTTCTACTTTCAAAAAATAGCAGAGACGGATAGAATGCCCAGGTAACGACTGACAAAGTTGCTAAAATGATGCTCTTCAGGAAGAAACAGAACAAATGAGTGGATAACCGTTGTAAGCGCTTCGTCTATTAGCAGGGGCACTTTTAAGCAAGCTCTTTCTATTTACATCTAATATGACAGTATGATAGAGTAAGGCTAAGTACAAGAACTGGTAGTCTATGGCATCTGGATAAACATTAGCCTACCAGACACCTTAACTTTGTATAAAAAACCCTCTTCTTATTTACATTTAATGTTAGTGTATTATAGATTTACGCTAACGAAAAACAATGGAAGCTTATGACATTTGTATGTATGTATGTATGTCGCATTCACCCTAGTCGGGTTGAGCCAGCTTCCTCCCTGACGGAGCAAGTCTCATTGGAATTTGTTTAAGGGCAGGGTCCCAAGTCCTACCCTGTTATTTAACCCATAACTGGAGGGAAAGGACGGATTAATACCTTTCCCAAGGGTACCAGCGCGCAAGTGACTGCAGGGCATTCAACTGGAATTCGAACTCGGCTCACCGATTTCTCTTTCCGAGCCGATGTCCACTGCACCACAACGCACATCCGTCACTATTTATGACATTGGGGTAAACAGTAACTAATATTCGCCGTGTCTTTATGAGTAAATTTTTTGCCATTAATTGACTGAACAGCCCGTACTACTCTCAATTGAAATTATAAAATCTTTCTCTTAATTTTTTTTTTTGTTGTTCACTAACTGAAATCGATCTTTCGAGTATTGATGGGGGTTTCCTTCCTAACCTTTTATTCGAAGTAGTGTGGAATGTCAACATTTTCATTATGTCATTATTTTCTCTTTCAGTTGAAATTTATAAAATCTTTCTCTGAAAACAATGTTCCATGAAAATAGGTTTCTCAAGTCCAGTAGCTGTTATCGCTCTTTCCAGTATTGATGGGGGTTTCCTTCCTAACCTTTTATTTGAAGTAGTGTGGAATGTCAACATCTTCATTATGTCATTATTTTCTCTTTCAGTTGAAATTTATAAAATCTTTCTCTTAAAACAATTTTTCAAGAAAATAGATTCTGCAAGTCCAGTAGCTGTTATCGCTCTTTTCAGTATTGACAGGGTTTTCCTTCCTAACCTTTTATTTGAAGTAGAGTGGAGTGTCAACATCTTCATTATGTCATTATTTTCTCTTTCAGTTGAAATTTATAAAATCTTTCTCTTGAAACAATTTTCAGAAAAATAGATTTCTCAAGTCCAGTAGCTGTTATCGCTCTTTGCAGTATTGATGAGGGTTTCCTTCCTAACCTTTTATTTGAAGTAGTGTTGAATGTCAACATCTTCATTATGTCATTATTTACTCTTGACTTATATCTGCTATCCATACTTATAGCTTTCCATACTTAATACTTCTCGCCCCCACTCTCGCCAGAAGCTGTAGTGCGATTTTCGCCAATCTTTCAAAAATAGGCAATTACTACTATCGTTCGTCCGCGAACTGCTCATTACAACCAACACAATTGTCATCTTTGATAATGGCTGATGTAAGCCGAAAGCTCAGAAAGGATTAAATAAAAACATGTATCAATATTGTGATTTTCTTTCCTCTTTCAACGATAATGCTATTTATAATACATAAAATAAATCGACAAAACTTGTCTATATTATTTAATGAAACATGCATCAATATATATATATATATATATATATATATTATGTGAGTGTGTGTGTGTGTATGTGTGTGTGTGTGTGTGTGTGTGTGTGTGTGTGTGTGTGTGTGTACACGGGAAGTGCAAGAAAAAAGTCCTAGAGGAGAATTAGAGTTTACATTTAACTATTACTAGCATCGTAGTCCGGTGTTGCCCGGGCAACTCAGAACATTTTAATTAGATGATTAATGCAGCGTGTTGCGATTTACGAGCGCTTGTAGTCGCCGCCTCACTTGAAAACTCGGTTACATAAAAACATAATTATATAAAAAATTGTTGTTTAAAAATTGTACAAAGATTCTCTTAAAAAATCTATTTTCTTTTGTTTTGCATAAACGTGAGTTGATGTTTTGTGTGACATTGTAAACAACATTGCGTTTGTTTTTGTTTCAAAATTACGGGGGAAAACATTTACATTTTTTGTTGACTAAATGAATTTCAGAAATATTCAAAGAATATTTTAAAATGTAGACCTTTAATTTTAGAGGAAAAAGTTACATTAATGCTACACGAATTACAGACAGTTGATTTTCTGCATGAAATATTTAGCAAAAAAAAACTTTTTTTAAATTTTATTTTCTGAAGTATGAAGTATTAAATTGAAAAAAAAAACTTATAAAGATTTTAGATTAACCATTGGAATTTTTTTTTTTTTTACATATCTTGTTTTTGTTTGAAAAAACACAGTTTTTATAAATATTTCTTTTGTTTCAAAATTGCTGGGAAAAATATTCACATTTTTTCTTTGACCAAATGAATTTTTAAAACGTCGGAATAAAAATTAAATACAAAAGTTCATTTTTTTAGTCGCGTTTGACACGTGTGATTTGATTTCTGTGACGTAATCTAGCAGCCATCTTAGAACTTAGAAGTTTTACGGAGCAAATGTAAACAATCGGCTCCATTGGCCAAAAAGTGCGAAAGGGAAAATTGCTGAACTTAAAACTCAAAAAGTATGTGTCGACCTGGCTTCCCTTTAGATATGTGTCCCTAGAAAGTTTGAATGGCGTAGCTTAAAAAATGTAGGCGTGCATAGGGAACAGTCACACACAGACTCACAGATTGCCTTTTTTATAGAGAGACTAGCAGTATAGCACGGCGTTGCTCGGGTGTAACGAAAGCTTTAAAACTAATCCATGGTCCTGGAGCTCAGACTCTTTGGACGTTGGCACGAAAGACTAACAAGCAATAATTGTTTCCAGTTAAAGCGAAACCGTAGATTAAACGAAAAATGAATGGATGTAAGTCAAATTATGATTTCCTGGTATCGATATCAAACACATTTTTTCATCGTAAACTGAATTTTGAAGGCTAAATCAGTCCTCAGATTAAATGGTATCATGGCTGAGACTAAGAACTACAATTATGCATACTTAGAGCCAAACCTAAAGCAAAAAATTAAATAAAAGGGCTGAAAAAAATACAGACATACAGGCAGATAAGCAGACACACACACAAACATCTTGCCATTTATATATATATATATATATATATATATATATATATATATATATATAATATCCATTTTCTGCACTATTGTAAGAAGTGCAACCTTGAAACTTCTGAATATCTTTTCTTATGTCTTTGTCTATGAGTGTATCAAATTTGATTAAAATCGGACCACTCCTTCTAAAACCCGATATTTTCGATTATCGATTTTCGATATTTATCGGGGGTACGTCAACACAAAACCCAGCTAAGAACACTCGCAGAGGCTTATAGTAAATTTTCAAGATAATCGGTTCAGCCGTTTCGGAGTCTATAGGTAACGGTCACACACACAGACACACATACACACAGAGACAACGTTCTATTTATAAATAAGTTTAGATAGATAAGAGGTATTTTCATTATTTTCTTGGAAAAGAAAAACTAGGTTCTATGCCACCAGTTATGCTGCTATAAATATATCTTCAAATGCTAACAGTAATTTATTGTGGCTTCTTCATTTTTCTCTTTCTTTCTTTTTGTAGGTATCTTATAGCAAAGATGTTTTTATTTTTTGTAGGTATCTTATACCAAAGCCCATTCCATTCCAAGTTACCGGCGACATTTTGTCTCAGGCAAATATTACTCGGTACCACTGGCTCTGCCGACATATGCAACATACATGGAGGTAAATATTAAACTGTTTATACGCCTTGTGGTATCTACACACTTCCCAAAATTTGACCACATTTTTTTTAATAAATTCACCCTAAGCAAGGCGATAATGCTACTAAGACGCAAGGGTTTCTTGCTTACATACTTATTTCATAAATGTTTTACGAACTAAAATAGTCACAATATATGGGAGCCAATAAGGGCGTCAATTCAAACTGACACCAGGGTGAGGCAGTTACGGGTTTAAAAAGCAAACAGAAAGAGTTCGAGGAACTTTTTCAAAAACGAAATATTTAGAGAATCTCCAAATGTGTGCAGAGACCATATGATTAAAATAAGCCGAAATGCCAGGTCAGAACCATTAACATTGCAGATTCTTTGAATTCTATCAAGAATTTCTAAGTTACTGGGCGTGAGAGAATATGAAAAAATTAGTATTAAGGAGAGAGAACAATAAAAGAACAGGAATTAAGAAGACAAAAGATAACGATTGACATTGAATTTCAATTTTTGAAGATCAAAGTTGACTGGAAAGCAAGAAACCCGAAGAGAGTTCCACAAGTGAGAGAAGAAACTGTTAGCATAGGACTTATAATAATATGAGAAGAAGAAAACATAATTAAGGAGAGAGAACAATAAAAGAACAGGAATTAAGAAGACAGAATATAACGATTGACATTGCATTTAAATTTTTGAAGATGAAAGTTGAGTAAAAAACAAGAAACCGGAAGAGAGTTCCACAAGTGAGAGAAGAAACTGTTAGCATAGGACTTATAATAATATGAGAAGAAGAAAACTTAATTAAGGAGAGAGAACAATAAAAGAACAGGACTTAAGAAGAAAAAAGATAACAATTGACTTTGCATTTAAAATTTTTGAAGATCAAAGTTGAGTGGAAAGCAAGAAGCCGGAAGAGAGTTCCACAAGTGAGAGAAGAAACTGTTAGCATAGGACTTATATAATAATATGAGAAGAAGAAAACTTAATTAAGGAGAGAGAACAATAAAAGAACAGGACTTAAGAAGAAAAAAGATAACAATTGACTTTGCATTTAAAATTTTTGAAGATGAAAGTTGAGTAAAAAACAAGAAACCGGAAGAGAGTTCCACAAGTGAGAGAAGAAACTGTTAGCATAGGACTTATATAATAATATGAGAAGAAGAAAACTTAATTAAGGAGAGAAAACAATAAAAGAACAGGAATTAAGAAGACAGGATATAACGATTGACATTGAAATTGGTTCAGAATTAGGATCAAACAACCATGATAAACTTAGTTATATTGTGTTAAGAACAACAATTAAGTATTGTGTGGGTCATTTATTTTAGAAAAATAATTTTCATTTTATTAATTATGCTAGAGTATAAGTTATAAATGAAACATTGTAATTAATCAGATTTTAAAGAAAATTGTATGTAACTTACACAAACAAAATAGTTTTTGTGTAGTTATATTATGCTTTTTATAAATCATTGTAATAACAAAATTACAATATATATATATATATATATATATATATATATATCCTTTCAACTTGGTTCAACATCACGGAAACACTTTTATTGTGCATTCTTCAATGTAATATGCATTTTTTGTATATGCTGACATTTTTTGTATATGCTGGCATTTTTCTTGTGATATTTATTTAAACCCTTTTAATGGGCTTCGACTATACTGAAAGCCTTCTTCCTTGTAACGTGCATTGTTTTGTAATGGCTAGTATTTTTCTCATTATATTCTATGATATTCTATTGATTCTCATTGTAAACTTCATCCTTTTCCCACTTCTACCATTAAGCCTTATTTTTAAAAATGAATTATTTGTCCTGTTATTTATTGCATTTCCTGGTGTACAAACCTTCAAATCTGTGTATTCCTAATACAGGGGGACCCTAAAATCGGAAATTTTTGAAGTGTGTATTGGCAAACATTAGCAAGTGGCAGCACTGAGAAACAGTGGCCTCACGAAGTAAACAATCTGCCATTTCAGTAACCATGGATCAAGATGAATTTCTAAGCAAGTTATGGATAACAGATGAGGCCCATTTTCTTCTCACAGGTTACGTAAATAAACAGAACCGCCATTACTGGGCAGACACAAATCCTAATGACGTTCATGAGCGTCCTTTACACGCTAGTAATTTTCTTTTAAATAAACAGATCTCAGTCACTGTCACTGCGAATCGTTAGGTGAAGACACCTGAATTGAACAATTTTTCACACGTTCAAGAAACCTGATTTCAACAGGATGGAGCGACATCACACACTGCACGACAATCATTGGAGGCTGTACGAGAATTTTTCGGTAACGGTGTGATCTCAAGATTCGGTTTTGTTCCATGGACCCCTAGATCGCCAGGTTTGTCCATTTGTGATTTTTTCTTGTGAGGTTATCTCAAGAGTAAAGTGTACACGACTCGACCAAGAACACTGGATGAGTTAAAACAGAGAATTCAGGATGAAATTCACAGTATTCCAGCTGAGATGTTGCAGCGATCAATGAGGAACCTCAACAGCAGATTTCAAAAGTGCATTCAAACAGGAGGACACCATCTACAGGACATAATTTTTAAAAAATGAAAATTTCATAATTGTTTTTTAAATGGCATGTTTTAAGGTTTTAATTACTTTGAATAAAATATTTTTCTTCCATCACTTTTGGTTTTATTGGATTGTTAAAAAGTTCTCGTTTTTTTTTTTGGGGGGGGGGTGTCACCCTGGGGGGGGGTCACCCTAGGGGGTCACCAGGGGTCACCCTGAGGGGGGGTCACCCTGAGGGGGTCACCGGGGGGTCACCGGGGGGTCACCGGGGGGTCACCCTGGGGGGGTCACCCTGTATTTAGTAAAATTTTATATTTTATTTTCATAAAGTAATTTTGGTTTTAGATCTCACTGGTTATCTTCTGCCATTTGTTTTACTTTGTACACCATCTTTTTTAACCGAACCCCCCCCCCCAAAAAAAATTATACATTGATAATTTTCTTTTTTTCCTTACATTCTTTTCAGGGCTGGGCCACTTATGCTGAGTACCTCGGGGAAGAATTGAACCTGTACAAAGATCCTTACGAATTGCAAGTTTTATTTTCTTTTAATCGACTTGTTTTAATATATTTATTTCACGTTCTATTGAGAAATAACTTCACAAACCATTTTATCACCAATACAGTCACATGATAGGGAACTTTGGAGCAAAATTTCCAAAATGTTCAGACGTTATTTAAATTTTCTCGTCACACCAAGCAAGGCAATAAAGCCGCTAGGACGCAAGTGATTAGGATATGAGAAAAACTACAGTTAAGGAGGGAAGACAATAAAAGAATCAGAAGACAGAACTTAACGATTGACATTGCATTTAAATTTTTGAAAATCAAATTTCACTGGGAAGCAAAAAACCGGAAGAGAGTTCTCCAAACAAGAATGGCGATAGAAAAAGGTTTTAGCATAGAACTGACGGTTACATCTAGCCATTTCAACTGTAAAATGATGAGACCTTGCCGCCAATCTAGTACTGCGTATAAACTAACAAAATCTAGGCGACATAGTGGAATGTTCATCAGAACAATTACCAAGAAAATATCTATAGAAATGGTACGGGAAAGCTAATTTACGGTGGTTAGAAAATGAGAAATGCCAAGTCAGAACAGATTCTTCTTTGGATTTTATAAAGAATTTCTAAATATATAGCAACCGCACCAGACCAGATGTGGCAGCAATATTCAAAGCAAGAACAAATGGTTTATTTATAAGTATTCAAGATAAGCCGAAATATCAAATCAGAACCAATAACATTACAAATACTTCTTGGATTTTTATCAAGAATCTCTAAATATACTTGTGGTGCAGTGGATATCGACTCGGAATGACAAATCGGGGAGCCGAGTTCGAATTCCAGTTGAATTCCTTACATTCACTTGCGCAGAAACACCCTTGAGAAAGCTATTAATCCGTCTCTTCCCTCCAGTTATGGGTTAAATAATAGGACAGATTGGGTTCTATAACCTTGTCTGGCAACCAGTCTACCGCAGAAAGCAATGGCAACCTACTGCGGGATAATCTTCTGCCCAGTCAGTCATGTTTCTTTCGAGACATGATCGTCCAAAGGGTGTATCACGGATGGCACTTAACTGGCTGACTGATTATAATAGTTGAATACATGATTAGGGCTTTTACTAGGCATAGGGTGAGGGACCAGTTTTATATTGTTATGAAGTAATAAACTGATCCCTCACTAATTACTACTTGAATACATCTCTTCTTTTAGCTATAGGTCAAATAACAGGACAGATTGAGTTCTATAGCCTTTGCTGGCAACCAGTCTACCGCAGAAAGCAATGGCAACCTACTTCGGGATAATCTTCTGCCCAGTCAGTCATGTTTCTTTCGAGACATGATCGTCCAAAGCGTGTATCACGTATGGCACTTAACTGGCTGACTAAATATATAGCAGGCGTACCAGACCAGATATGGCTGCCATATTCAAATCAAGTACGAATGGTTTACTTAAAATATTCAGGATAAACCGAGATGACAGGTCAGTACCAGTAACATGGCAGATTCTTCTTTAGATTTTGTCAAGAATCTCCACATGTAGAGCAGGTACACCAGACCAGATATGGCAGCAATATTCAATGCAAGAATGAATGGTAGACTTATAAATATGTAAAATAGATTCTGACGAGAAAACCTGTCTTGTACGGCATAGTGAATCGACTATCTTATCTGCAGACTTAGCCATTTGTTCAATCAATCTTTCTACTTCAAATGAATTCGAGAAGGCGAAACGTGTCATTCTCCTGTAGGTTAGCCTCACCAATGCTGATAGAAGTTAAAAACGGTTTTCTGAGATGATTAAAACAGACCAGTTTCATTTTAAAATAAATAAACGTTTCCTTTACACCTAATGGTGTGTAGGGCAGCGTTTTTTACTGTTTCCGTAACAAACTGTTTTTTTATGGGGCAAGGTTGTTAGCGCTGCGCCCAACCCCAAACCTAGAGGAAGGTGTTTTTCTAAGTGTAGTTTAGATGTAACACACAGCCGAAAGTAAGGGACACCTAGTGAGAATCGAACTCACTACTCAAATGTAATTATTCAAGTGAGACAAGCTTGCTAACCATTACACCACCGTTAGGTGCCCAGATTTATTTTAGGGACGTTAAAATTAATAAGCCACTCTTTAATCCATTTAACATCAGTCTGTAGGTCATTTTTTAAATTAGCTAACAATTAGACCTTATCGAACCGGTAAAACTTACTATTAAGTCAGTCAGTTAAGTGCCATACGTGAAACACGCTTGGGCGATCATGTCTTTTTCGAGACATGACTGACTGGGCAGAAGATTATCCCGCAGTAGGTTGCCATTGCTTTCTGCGGTAGACTGGTTGCCGACCAAGGCTATAGAACCCAATCTGTCCTGCTATTTAACCCATAACTGGAGGGAAGAGACGGATTAATACCTTTCCCAAGGGTATTTGTGCGTAAGTGAATGCAATGGATTCAACTGGAATTAAGACAGGATTAAATAAGACAGGATTCAACTGGAATTAAGACAGGATTAAATAGTTATGTCATCAGCGTGGATAGCAAGTTGAGAACTGGTGAAATCGAGGAGGCAATTTATGAAAAATAGAAAAAACGTAATGAACCCTGGGAAACATCTGCATGATCTAGAAGAGTAGCCATTCAAGATAATTTTCATTTTTCGATTTCATAAAAAAGACTGAATCAGTTAAAAATTAATCTAGATATAGCTTATTTGGGGATGTGCGTTGTGGGGCATTGGATATCGGCTCGGAACGAGAAATCGGGGAGCCGAGTTCGAATTCCAGCCGAATTCATTGCATTCACTTACGCACAAATACCCTTGCGAAAGGTATTAATCCGTCTATTCCTTCCAGTTTTGGGTTAAATAACAGGACAGATTGGGTTCTATAGCCTTGGTCGGCAACCAGTCTACCGCAGAAAGCAATGGCAACCTACTGCGGGATAATCTTCTGCCCAGTCAGTCATGTCTCGAAAGAGACATGATCGCCCAAGCGTTTATCACGTATGGCACAACTGACTGATAGCTTAACCATTCAACTTCTGAGTAAAACCAGTATACCAAAACATGTCAAAAGCAACAACCCGGTTTTCACTATTATTAACTAAAACTGAAGTCTACGGCTATATCGTGTTGAATACGCCGGTTCTCGTCCGATCACTGAAGTTAAGCAAGCCTGGTCAGTACTTAGATGGGTGACCGTTTGGGAATACCAGGTGCTGTAAACATAAGGACCAAGAATAGTCCACCGGTCCTCCAGGTTTGGGGGTTGGGCGCTGGGCTAACAAATCTGCCCCATAAAAAGCAGTTACGAAAACATTAACAAAAAGTTACTGCCGTGCACACCGTTGGATGTAAAACGGGTGAGAAAAGTTACTGCCGTGAACACCGTTGGATGTAAAACGGGTGAGAAAAGTTACTGCCGTGCACACCGTTGGATGTAAAACGGGTGAGAAAAGTTACTGCCGTGCACACCGTTGGATGTAAAACGGGTGAGAAAAGTTACTGCCGTGCACACCGTTGGATGTAAAACGGGTGAGATGTAAACCGGGTGAGATGTGATGATGAACTAAAACTTTAGAGTCTCTTTCAGCAATAATTGTTGGTACGTGACCTAGAGGCTTACGGCCTATCACGTTGAATACACCGGTCTAACTCGATCACCAAAGTTAGGCAACCTTGAGCCTGGTCAGTACTTAGATGGGTGATGTGCGTTGTGGTGCAGTGGATAGAGAAATCGGTGAGCCGAGTTCGAATTCCAGTTGAATACCCTGCATTCACTTAAGTACTGGTACCCTTGGGAAAGGTATTAATCCGTCGCTTCCCTCCAGTTATGGGTTAAATAACAAGGGTAGGACTTGGGGGCCCTGCTCTTAAAAACAAATCCCAATGAATCTTGATACTCGAAAAGAAAAATGCTGTAAAAATAAATAACCTTACCCAAAATCATTGGTTATGACCTTAAAATGATCTCATAAAGGATTGATAGGTTGTTAAGCCTCGAAACAAACAATCAAACATGACCTAGAATGGCGAAAGCCATATTGTTTATTTGAAAGAAAAATCCTGCGAGGTCAGATGCTTAACTAATTCAAAGTTAATTAGAGCCTCTCGTATTCTGCCAAAAATAGGTAGGAGACTAATAAGCTGATATTTAGAAGGATAAGACGATGCACTTTAGTTCTTAAAGAATGGAACAACAGAAGAGGATTTCCAACAAGCTGCAAAACCTTTTGACTCCCTCGACAATGTCTATTCTTTTAAAAAGCGCTGATTAGAATTTTATTAAAACCATAAACATATGAAAGTGGATTTATACACTTTCTTTATTCTTGAGAAACGACAACAAAAATATTCAGTAATAATCATTGATGCATCAGTAGTTAACCAAGAAAAACGAAAGTCATATTGCTTATCTGAAAAAAGACCCTGCCAGGTGAGAGTTAATTAGAGCGGCTGATAATTTGACAAAAAGAGGTAAAAGGCTTAGATAGTTTGCCAAAGATCTTTAAGATGAGGATTTCCAATAGGCAGGAAAGCAAGAAACAGCAAAACATTTTTGTAGGGTTTAGAGAAAACAAGAGAGGGTTCAGGAGCCCCTTTCTTAAGGACTATTGCAATTGATTCAAGATAAATTTTCCATTTCGTGTCAGCCATAAAATAAAGTTGTGCCATCAGTATATATTCCGAGATGAAAGCTGAAATAATCAAGAATGTCCTTTATGAGAATTAAGAACAATGTAAGTCCAAGGATTGAGAACTGAGGAACAACTGCATTGATGCAAAAGGATCTAGAAGAGTGGCCATTCAAGACAACTTTCATTTCACGAATTGATAAAAAATAATGAATCAGTTAAAAAATCTTACAGATCAGCTGCTAATTAAAAGAAGAGATGGATTGATATCTTTCCCTAGGTTATTTGCGTGTAAGTGAATGCAACGAATTCAACTGAAATTCGAACTCGGGTCTCCATGTCTCATTCTGAGCCAATATCCTTTGCACCACAACGCACGTTAGATGGTTAGTCAGTCAGTCAGTTAAGTACCATACATGATACACGCTTGGGCGATCATGTCTGGAAACAAACATGATTGACTGGGCAGAAAATTTTCTCGCGGTAGGTTGCCATTACTTTTGGTGGGAGACTGGTTAACAACCAAGGCTATAGAACCCAATTGGTCCTGTTATTTAACCTATAGCTGGAGAGAAGAGATGGATTATGACTTTTCCCAAGGGTATTTGCGCGAAAGTGAATGAAACTAATTCAATTGGAATTCGAACTCGGCTCTCCGATTTCTCGTTCTGAGTCAATATCCACAAAGCACGTTGGATGGTAAATATATTAAAAGAGGAATAACATCTTCCATTTTTCCTTTTTTTGGGGGGGGGGGGGGTGGAAAGAATGTATACCTGACGATTGGCGGGATGCCTTAATAGTAGTCATTTTGAAAGGAATCCTAACAAAATGCAATGTTAAAATGAATTTTTATAGAGAAACCGATCCCCCATTTTATGTCCAGTAGAAGCATAGTTACGATATCTATAGAAGAATTTCTGCTCTGCCTGTAGTTGGTAAATTTTTGTACGTAGAATAACGTTGGACTGACTGTTCCAATCTACTGTTAATGACGAGCCTCAAGAATATCAGTGTGGCTTTCGAGCAGGTCGGTTAAACCACCGATACGTTCTTTTCGGTAAAGGAAGCAGTAGTTATTGCGTCGTGCAGAGAGCGCGTCTGTATGAAGGTTTTGTTGATTTGACAAAGGTATTTGGTACAGGAAACAAAAATTCTTTGTAGAATTCACTGAGATGATTTGGCTGCTCAGAAAGTTTATTAACAGCTTTGATGTTTTCATGATAGTATGAAGGCATGGCTAACTGGTGCCAGTCTGTCTGAACCATTTGAAGTTAGGTCCTGGGTATGACGATAAACTGCATCCAGCAGCAAGGCCTCTGATTATGAGGTTGTGAGGAGCATAGACCCACCTCTTAATTGCTGTTGTCCACCCTGACTCGGAGTGGTAGCATCTGCTAGGGTCCCAGCTATGGGCAAATAGTTACCTCCCCCAAACAAAAGTAAAAACACTATGAAAATATAAAAATAAACTTTTATGGAAATATATATATAAAAATAGACTTTTATAGAAAAATACACATTTTTGAAGGAAAAAAAATATTACCGCCAATACATTTTTTAATACAAAACTAGAAGACATCTTTACAGTATTTACATTATTCGGACTATTGTCCTCATCTTTGTTGCTATTTGTACGGCCTTTCGGCTGTTAGACCCTCCGGCCTTCTTCAAGTGCTAGGAATTTCGAACCTAACTCTTTATTACAATCACTGGGGCATTTGAACTTCATTCCTTTCGTAGTAGTGCCTCTTCTGGTAGTCAAACCCTGTAGTAAGTTACTTGTTCACAACTACTGCAGCCTGGTATTGAACTCACAAATCTTTGGGTTAAGTTAGTTAGTTTTGGGTCATGATTAAATTAGATCAGTACACCGTTGTATTAAAAAGTGTTCAATACAGTTATATTGTTGAACTTTTGAATATTTTTCATTTGAATATTTTTCATTTAGAAATGACTCATTTCCACATTAATATATATATATTAATTCCAGACTATCAAATAAATAAAGATTTTCTAATTGTACAGATTTGGGCGATACTGTCATGAAATATTTCGCGCGGTGCGATTGGTTGTCGATCCCGGAATTCATGCTTTTGGGTAAGTCACCTGATTACAGATATTCGACAGTGACAACACACATTCTTGAACCTTCTTCTATCACAGCTAACAATGGTCATAGTAGTCTAAACATTATATCTAGTGTGTGTTAGTATTAATGACTTCATGAGACCTTCAATTAGTTCTACTCATTAGATCCAGTGTGTTTTAATATCGTGCGTCCTCAAAAAGATAGCACGTTTCGCAGAATATTTGCAGTGCCAGGCAACGCGGACTTCTGAAGCGACGGAGAATCGTGGCTTTGTTTCGTTTTTGTTTAATGTAGGACTTTAATTTCAATAGCATAAGAACTCAATGATAAACAGGACACTAGTCGTCTGAACATCCCATATACAGGCAACCCGAATAAATAAATGCATTATTATTATTAGTAGTAGTAGTAGTAATAGTAGTATCATTATTATTTGAACAAGATAGACTAGTATATAAAATAAACAGAAATTGAAAAAAAATAACAAAATGCAATGTTAAAATGACTTATAGAGAAAAAAGTTGTATTTTTTTTCTGATTTTATTATTATTATTAGTAGTAGTAGTAGTAGTAGTAGTAAAAAAAATTATTTTTATCATCACCATTAGTTATCCATGTTGATATTAATTTCATTAATTATTAATTTATCTATATTTACAGGTGGCCGCGGGAACGGGCTATTGATTTCATATTGAATTACACCGAATTTCCCAGGTCTCAGGTCGAAATCGAGGTTGATCGTTATATCACGTGGCCCGGTCAAGCGTGTTCTTATAAACTGGGTGAAATTAAAATTAAAGAACTTCGAAGAAAAGCAGAAACCGAATTAGGTAAGAATTTGTCTGTCATCGGTGAGAGAAGCCAGTGTTCGAGTCCAGTGCCGAATAGTAGTGAACAGCAGTGCTACGCTTAAAATATGGGACATAAACTGATCGTTACCTCCTTCAGCCAAGTGCTTTCGAGCCATGACTAACTGGACAGAATATTTTTCCGCAATAGATTGCCATTACTTTCTGCGGTAGACTGGTTGCCAACCAAGGCTATACAACCGAATCTGTCCTGCTGGAGGGAGAAAAGATGGATTATATCATATTATCATATTAATAAGTAGTAATTATTGGGGGCTCAATCTAATACTTCATAGTAAACCGATCCCTCACTTTATGCCCAGTAGACGCTATTATATTCAGTCAGTTAAGTGCCATATGTGATGCACGTTTGGACGATCATATCTCAAAAGAAACATGACTGACTGGGCAGAAGTCTTTCCCACAGTGGGTTGCCATTACTTTCTGTGATAGACTGGTTTCCAACCAAAGCTATACAACTCAATATGTCCTGCTATATAAACCATAGCAGCAAGGAGAAGAGACGGATTATATTATATTATTACATTAATAAATAGTAATTAGTGAGGGATCAGTTTATTACTTTATAACTATAGTAAACCGATCCCCCATTTTATGCCCAGTAGAAGCATATGTTTTCAACTATTATATTCAGTTAGGCAGTTAAGTATCATACTCGATACACACTTAGGCGATCATGTCTCTTTCGAGATATGATCGCTCAAGTGTGTATCAAGTATCTCGAAAGAGACATGATCCCGCAGTAGGTTGCTATTACTTTCTGTGGTAGGGTAGACCCGTTGCCAACCAAGGCTTTAGAACCAAATCTGTCATGGTATTCAACCCATAGCTGGAGGGGAGAGCGGACTAATACGTTTCCCAAGGGTTTTTGCGTATAAGTGAGTGTGACGAATTATATTATAATATTATATTAATAAGTAGTAATTAGTGGGTGATCAGTTTATAATTTAATAACAATAGTAAATCGATCCCCCATTTTATGCCCAGTGAAAGCTTATGTTTTCAACCATTATATTCAGTCAGACAGCTAAGTGTTATACGTGATACACACTTGGGCGAAAGAGACATGATCCCGCAGTAGGTTGCCATTATTTTTTGTTGTAGACTGGTTGCCAACTATGGCTATAGAACCCAATCTGTCCTGCTATTTAACTCGTAGCTAGATGAGAGGTCAGATTAATACGTTTCCGAAGGGAATTTGCGTGTAAGTGAGTGGAATTCAACTGGAATTCGAACTCGGCTCTCCGATTTCCCGTTCCGAACCGCACCGCAATACACATCCTCGTTACCCTTGGGTGAAAAAGATTCTGCAATTGTTGTTTCGTTTTTTAGTTATGACCGTAGTACATTCCCTCCGCAATCGTTCGTGCATGGAATACTGCTGTCATATATGGTCAGGCATCCCCGTTGTTCATCTACGTGTTCTCGATCGGCTCCAAAGGAGAAACAGTAATGTGATAGGTAGCGATTTGGCGGCTCGACTCCAGTCACTTTCTCACCGACGGGGTGTGGCTTCCCTCTATCTGTTCTATAAATATTTTCATGGCTTCTGCTCCGACGAACTTAACCCTCTAGGGCCATTCGTATCATATTTGATACAGTATTTCCCTATAAGGAAACATTTGATATTTCCCTATAAGGAAACATTTGGTATTTCCCTATAAGGAAACATTTGGTATTCATTGACTGAGCAGTCAGTACTGCTTTCATTTGAAATTTATAAAATATTTCTCTTAAAAAAATTTTCAGGAAAATGTTTCTTTCAAGGCTTGTTTTCATACTGTATCAAATATGATACGAATGGCCCTAGAGGGTGAAGTCCCTAGTGCCTCTGCCACATGAGTTTACTCGTACCACCAGACTGGCAACTGGGTCACACCCATTCACAGTGAGATCAACCAAAAGCACCGACAATTCTACTCCGGCAGCTTCTTTTCTCGCACTTCCCACCTGTGGAACTCTCTTTCATATTCTTGCTTTCCTGACGGCTACAACCTCCAGGAATTTAAATGCAATGTCAATACCCAACTCTCAACCACTTAATTCCAGTTCGTTCTACATCACCCTGTATATCTTTTCCTTTCTCTATACCTTTGCAACTGTCATCACACCTGTATTCTCATCCTTCTCTTGCTCCTATCTCTGACACCCACTGTAACTGGTTCGTCTTTCTCTTTACTCTCCTCCTATCTAATCTTTTTACTCTTATGTAGCCCACTGCGCATCAGTGGCGTTACCGCCTTGCTTGGGGTGAAACGATTAAGAAAGCTCCTTATATTATTACACAAGTTTGTTCTTTGTATCAGATGTAAACAGATAAAGTGTCATGTAATCAAAAAGAAAAATGGACTTAATCGGGGTCACTGCATGGAGAGAAATCTACACAAGATGTGAGAAATACGTATAAGTACGGTTTTTGGCAATCCTCATATTTTATGGCTTTCAGGGATTTGGTTCCCTTATTTGTTTTGCTCCTTCCAAATCCCCACAAACAACAGACAATATCTTGATGTCTTTCTACTTGATTAGTTTCTCAAACGTTTCCAAAATGTGTTTTTGACGGTTGGATCCTGTAACATCTATTAGCAGACATGTATTTTCAACATGATTTTTGACAATAATGTCTGCACAATTTGCTTGGATAACCAGTCTGAATGCTGAAAATTCCAGAGGATAGTGACCTCTTCATTCTGTACAACACGTTTCCACCAATTCTCTTTGCGAGGTAGGCTGAATGCGCGATATAGTGTCCAATGTATGTATTGAATAGGACTATCATTCTGATTTATTTTACTCTAAAATTGTCACTGTTTGGGAATAGAGATAAGTTAATAGAGGTAGGTATGTTAATAGAGATAAGTCTCATGTGTCACTTGACGACCGCTTAATAACGCCACTTCATAGAATGACGAAAGTGATCAGTCATTCAGTCAATATGCTTTTTGGTGTCAAGACGCACGAGTTTGCGCGTCCTGCCCGTGATTCCACTCGGAGCAGCCAGTCGCAAAATGCTACTGCATTCCTTTTGGGGAATATATCTTCCCCAGATAGGGAAGGAACCTCCGGCTCACAGCCGTCAATTTGGGCAAAACCAAAATACATTGTTTCTCCTCCGTGGAATACATCCTCACATGGGGCATTATAGATGAACCCTGTCCGTTTGAATCTGGAGTCCTAAACATGGTTTTTCTAGAATCACAGAAGAATCTCCATATTCTATATAATGCATTTCCTTTTTGTTTCTCTTGCTGTGTAGATATATGATATATCATTCTCCACGTGGGACACATGTATATTTGTATATATTATTCTGAGTATAACGTAGCATTATAAAAATCTCTTTGAGAACTACGCATGTATTGCATTTTTCTTCCATTCAGCTATATCGGTCTATCCGTGAATTATGGTGTTATAATATCACGGTTATAAAAATGTCCATAATGAAGGAAATGTAAATGAGAGAATAAACCTTTCTTCCATAGCTCTCTCTCTCTCTCTCTCTCTCTCTCTCTCTTCTCTCTCTCTATCTCTCTCTCTCTCTCTCTATCTCTCTCTCTATCTCTCTCTCTCTCTCTCTCTCTCTCTTCCGTTATAGCACTGTCACGCAATATTGTTTATCCGACATCTGATTTGATACTATCAGCCATAAACTATTGAACATTATCTATCTTCATTAACTTCCTGTCCCTTACACTCTGCTCATTATATATATATATACATATATATATATATATATATATATATGTATATATATGTGTGTGTGTGTGTGTGTGTGTTCTCTGCGTGAGACACGTGTATGTATATTGTGCATGTCATATTGGTATAAACGTCTCTTTGAGAACAAGGTATGTTTGTCATAGCTTTTCTTTTTAACCATGCTGTTTCTTTCGTGAAGTACGGTTTTATTATATCAAGGATATGATAATGCTCGTAATAGGGGAAATGAAAAACGAGAATAAACCTTTCTACCACAGTTCGCTCTCTCGTTATAATCGCTTATGTCCTGAAACAAATAATGTCAGTGGTGGTATATATATATATATATATATATATATATATATATATATATATATATATATATATATGTACAAGTATGGGTGGAATAATATTCCCCATCCAAAGAAACACTATTTTTTTAAAAAGTGCTCAATACAAAGTAGAGCTAATAATAATAATAATAATATTTATTAATAAATTATAACATTGATATGCTATAATATCACTACAAAAGTAGCTATTTTGTTTCGACACTTTTTGTGTTTTTTCAAGTGATGTTGTTATTTTGAAAAAAAATCTTTTTTTTTCGAAATAACAACATCACTTGAAAAGACACAAAAAGTGTCAAAACAAAATAGCTACTTTTGTAGTGATATTATAACATATCAATGTTATAATTTATTAATAAATATTATTATTATATATATATATATATATATATATATATATATATATATATATATATATATATATATATATAAATGTCGATTATTATATATATTTTTAAGAAAACAAAATTAAAGTGCCACTTCCCTTAACTTTAAAGATTTTTTCTAATTAATTCAAACCAAGAAGGGCGATAAAAGATGAAAAGGGATTACTGGAATGCGGAAGAATCTGAGAAAAATTATTATGAGTAGCGGACCGTAAAAGAACATGAATTAAGAATACTGAAAATAACGTTTGACACTGCATTGCAAAATTCTACTACAAGCGAGAAATACGGAAGAAGAAACTGTCAGCGTAGGACTTACGGTTACATCTAACCAATTCAAGTGTAAAATGATGAAACCTTGCTACCAAACTAGTCTTTTTCTTCTTCTTCTATGTGCCTTGTCCTTTCAGGACGTAGGCGATCATGGCTTTCCACGTTTCCCTATCCCTGGTGGATCTTAGCACGCTTTCTCCCGTTACACTACACAACCCTCGTTCCGTCATCCACTAGCTCAAGACAATAAATCTAGATGATAAATATATAGAAACTAGCATGGCCACAAAATGAGGGACCAATTTATATATTGATTATTATATAGAATTGATCCCCCATTTTATATCCATATTATAATTTCTTATAAACAGTTGGCATATATATTCTTCTCCTTCTTCTTCTATGTGCCCTGTCCTTTCAGGATGTAGGCGATCATTGCTTTCCGCGTCTCCCTATCCCTGGTGGCTCTTAGCACGATTTCTCCTGTTCCTCTACGCAAGCCCCGTTCTGTCATCCACCTGCTCAGGTCCTTCAAATATGTTATCCGCTGCTTTCTCCTGTCTCTTTTCCCCTCTATCTGGCCTGTTAGTATCAGGTTCTCCAATCCCTCCTTCCTCATTGTATGTCCCAGGAACTTTAGTTGTCTCTTCCTGATGCTCAGTATTAATTTCCTTTTCGTTTTCATCCTTTCCAAAACCTCATTATTGCTCACATGTTCGTCCATAATATCCGTAGCATCCTTCTGTAGAACCACATTTCAGTTGCTTTAAATTTTTCCTTCATCTTTGATGATATTGTCTAGCTTTCACTGTCAAAGAACGGGCATCACATAGCAATCCAGTACCTAGTATGCCGCTAAAATTCATGAAGACGAGAGACCAAAGGGGAAAGCAATATTTATTTTAATAAAGTTTTACCAAGCCAAAAAGTGAATAGGGGAAGACTTGTCTTGTCTTAAATTTAGGTAGCCACGATTACTGACCCTGACATAAAGTATTCCTTATTCGAAAGCAACACATTCTTACTTACCAATATTACTACAGTCCCCATAATACCCCAAAGTCTCTATGTCCGAACAATTTCCCATGTGTACAATTTGATTGTGGAGAGGTGAGGAAAAATAACAATATTTAAAAATCCCAATGAAAGTTCATCATGAAACGATTTATAGAAAAGGCACGAAGAATAATTATGACGGTGGGAAAGGCCATGGCAGCAGGTCAGAATCAATAGCGTTTTAGATTCTTGTTTGGATTTTGTCAAGAATTTGAAAATTCTTTGTCCTTCTTTTCAATGATTTTTCTTTTTTTTTTTTTCAGGTAGCCTCTTCAACATCAAAGAATTCCATCATCAGGTTTTGAGGTACGGTCGAATGTCCTTGGATGTGCTAGAGGACGTAATCTTCGAATGGATCAACTCAGTGAAGCAAAAAGCAGACGACACCCAGTCGTGTGCAGCAACTGTTTCCTACCTCAACAACAGAAGAGCTCTCTCATATTTCATGATCATTGTCATCGTTTCAATTGCGACTCATATAAAAAATTTACTGCTACTGAATCCGCTTTGACACTAAAGGGTTTATTCATCATTTCTAATTATCAAATATTGCTTTATTTATTTAATAAATATTTACCTATCATTGGATTCGAGTTATTTTTTTCATTTTATTGTCTCTTTCATTATATATAAAGACGGTAGTATGATGATTTTTAAGCATAGCTTAGATGTGGCATTGTTCCCATAGTTTTCTAAGACGAGCACCGAACCGAAGGTATGGGGCACACAGTGGGAATCAAAACCACTACTCAGTCATAATTGTTCTAGAGATACAAGCTTGCTAACCATTACACTACATTGTGGTTCCGAGAAGACTATAGTATGAGGCCGAAGGAGACGTTTTACAAAATTTACACCAAAAAATAAGGGAGCTGGGTGAACCAGGGTGTTTATCTGGAATTATTGCCGACCGCCGAGTTGAAAAGCACTTTGCTTTATACCTGGATTCTATCTGCAGATATGGGAATTATTTTGTAAAATAAGAACACCAGAAAAGTTTCATAAAAAAATTAACCGCAGTACCTTGCCAGTCGTTCCTAATGAAACTTATATAAAAGCGGGATTTCTGCCAAAATACACAGTTTTAAGGTTTGCTATGCTTATGGGTAAAAGTACTCAACATCAGTTTATGTAAATATAAAAGTGGACATTGAAGTCAACACCTAGCGCGAGTAATCTGCAAGTCTGAAGATTGCATTCAAGCATGAAACAGTTGCAACTCACTTTTGATATCAATGTCCACTTATACCTTCCTGACAAATTTGACCATGGCGAGATCTGAACCCGGATATCTATCAATATATATATATATATATATATATATATATATATATATATATATATATATAGATAGATAGATAGATAGATATAGTCATTCGCAAACAGATTTGTTTCGCTGTATCACAGCTCACCAGTACGATTAGACATGCGATGCTTCTAGCCAGGATTGAAATCTGACCAAATTGACCGTCAGCGATTCTCCCTCTGAGCTATGGGCGCTCGGGAGTGAAAGGTGGACTTTAGCGTGTTATATATATATATATATATATATATATATATATATATATATATATATATATGAGATTTCACTATATATATATATATATGAGTCTGTGTGTGTGTGTGTGTGTGTGTGTGTGTGTGTGTGTGTGTGTGTGTGTGTTAATATAAATTAAATAAACAAAAGTCCCCCCACTTCTAACGCGCTCTCTCCCAGAAAATGCGACTAAGGTCGCGCTTAACATAGTGGCAGTATAAAACACAGATGGACTCTGTAGGTGTCGAACAAACACAAGTGTGCCTAAGAATGGAGCCGCCTTGCTAGACTGGTATCTTCGAATACAAGTGGCCAACCATTATATATATATATATATATATATATTTTCTAAACGTATGTTGTTAAATATAAGAGACAATGAATGTCTATTATGTTTAATCATGAGCCGTTCTAAATGTCGTATTTTTGCTTTAATTTCAGTTGAAAATAAAGACAAAAATTCTCCAACATTTGGATAATTATTTATTGGTTTTCTTCTAAGCTTTCGGCTCACATGAGCCATCTTCGGAGAGGTTGTTTAAACAGAAATATTATAAAATCCACCATCACTGACGATTTTATTTTGTGTTGACATAAAACTCCGCTTGGCAACGGCAATAGTTACCAAAAATAATAAACGCAGTTCTCAAATTTGCGATGCGGTTTTATGACGTCACACCGCGGGATAGCGCGAAATGACAACAAAACCATGTAGTCAAATGCAATGTAATATGTTATTTCCTGTTTTAAAGTTGATTTTATTGAGTGTTGGTTGTTTCGATTTGATGTACATGGCCTCCAATATATATATAATATATATATATATATATATATATATATATATATATTAAAAAAGGATTAATTCAAAGATGTTGAATGGCCATTTCGATATGAAGATCCCCACGGGGGACGACACATCACCTCAGCAACAGAAAAATCCTTTCAGAAACTGGAGAAAAATTAGTCTACTTTTCCTTTTTAAATAGATTGCAAAGAAATTAAAAAATAAAATAAAATAAAATAAAATAAAATAAAAATAAAAATAAAGGGAAAGAAAAAGAAAAAGAAAAAGAAAACGAAAAAGAAAAAGAAAAAGATAGAATAAAATCAAATAAATAAGAAAAGAAAAAAACTGACATCGTCTGGGTTCGCAAAAAAAGGGAGAATGTAACTAAAAATTAACAGACAGCCGTGTTAAATCGACGTAAGTTTAAGCAACACGGAAAAAAGTTATATATTTGCTCTGTAATATTTTATTACATGGAGCTCTCTTCCTGTATCATTTTTTAATATTAAAATAAAATTTTTAATATTAATTAGGATCGGGTTTTTTGGAATTTACCTTCCTGCTTTTTTCCCTTGGATTGAAGTATCTGAATTAAAATATATATACACTACCGGCCATAATTATTAGGCCACTCCAGCGTTTTAAAATCTCTTTAACTCCCATTTGTTTCACTTACATCTCACAACTGTCTTTGTGATGAATTTAATTTTTAAAGCGCGTGGGCAAAGGGATGGCGTTTGTTATACTAGTCATTAATTTCAGTTCCCTCCTCAAGGAGGAGATAAAATTATTTTTCGGTTCCTGGTCCAGCGATAACTTTGCCAGATCACTTATCTTGTCCACCGACGAAAAGGGCCTTTTTTCATTATTTCCCGGTTGAGACGAAATTATTTCTTCATTAATGGACTTTATCTCTTTCCTTGTCAATAATATTTGTTTTCTTAATTTCTCAGGGAAAACACAAAGTTATTTTTCACCGACTGCCATAGTTCTTGATAAATAACAAAAATAAACTCTTAGTGCATCGTGCGGGAGGAAAACAGTTGACAGCCCCACTCAATGCCATCACCAAGAGAATGGTCTTTCTCTCTCATCTTCTTTTTCTTTTTCTCTCTACCATTTTTTTCTTCCTCTCTCTCTCTCTCTCTCTCTCTCTCACTCTTTCTCTTATATATAGGAGATAATATAAAATTTATATATATATATATATATATAAATATATATATATATATATATATATATATATATATATATATATATATACTGTAATGGTTGTTACAATGTTTTTAAATTCATAGTATCACTACACAAAAAATTTCTCATGTTTCTTGAAAGGGCTGGTACTGCTGGCGCCTTTAGTTTAGGGGTTGGTAGGTGTTGTTTTGTTTTGGGGTTGGTTCCTCCTTAATTTAATGTATGTTATTTTGTATTGGGGTGTGTGCATTTTCTTCTTTTTTTTATTTCTTTGTTTTTTGTAAAATATACCTTCTATAAAATATATCTTTCATAAAAATGTATAGGGGTTGGTAGGTGTTGTTTTGTTTTGGGGTTGGTTTCTCCTTAATTAGCACCAGCCCTTTCAAGATTAATAGATTAACCTATCATGACCTCTGCCAAAAACAAACACTTAACCCCCAACACCAGTAAAAAAAAGTCAACGGAACTCCAAATACAGACCAACCCCTCTTACACCCGAAAATAACAAATCCAACACAAATAAACGGTCTTTTCAACTGGATAATTCTTATTTCTAAAAAAATCACCTGAGGATGAAGCCAAAAACATAATGGGCTGGCTTCGAAACATGAGAAAATTTTTGTGTAGTGATACTATGAATTTAAAAACATTTTAACAGTATAACGCTCTACATTTGTATCGAGCACTCTTTATAAAAGTAAATGCATGAACAAAAAGTTAAATAAACCTACGAGTTCAACAACTTAGTTACAATATATATTATATATATATATATATATATATATATATATATATATATATATATATATATACTACCGGCCATAATTATTAGACCACTGCAATATTTAAAAAATGATGTATTTCATACTATTTTTTATTATTTATTGCCAAGTGAATAATTCTAAATGAAAATAGAATGGTTCATTTGTTAATATTGCAGAACAACATGTGCATCAAATAAATTTATAAATATTTAACAATTACCTATATTGCAGGTTCATCAATGAAAGAATGAAGAAAATTTTGGGTGATTCGGACGAGTTCATCTTTGCTTCTTTGCCTTGTAAAATTTTGCAAAGTAATAATAACAAAAGAACCATTCTATTTTCATTTGGCAATAAATACTAAAAATAGTATGAAATACATAATTTCTTTTCAAAAGTTGAGCGTGACCTAATAATTATGGCCGGTAGTGTGTGTATATATATATATATATTTGTCACCAATCTCTCTCTCTCTCTCTCTCTCTCTCTCTCTCTCTCTCTCTCTCTCTCTCTCCGTATTCTTTCATGCACCAGTGCCACACCATTTTTCTAATCAGCTTCTTGATGCTAAAATAAAAGTCATCAAGGAAGGCGCCATAAATTTTCCTACCCAAATATTTTTCACTCAACAAATTTTATTACGAGTTTAGTAGCAACGTGTTATGTAACAAACATTTAATGTCATTTCGCATGCAACCAATTTCCGGTCAGCTGTCTTATATTAGAAATTTTTTTCAATGCCTTCGTCAACAAAAAATACATAAAAATAAAATAAACAAAAGTCCCCCCACTTCTAACATACATTAAATATGGCCCCAAAAATATTAAGGAAAATTTCGCAGGAAACAAAGAAGAGAGTACTGGATTGTTATGTGATGTCGGTTCTTCAATATGGCAGTGAATATTGAAGAATATTTTCGAAGATGAGGGAAAAAACTTGAAGCAACTGAAATGTGGTTATACGGAAGCATACTGGACATAAAGTGGGGGATCAGTTCCATATTACAATCAATACATAAACTGACCCCTCACTTTGTGGTCAGAGCAGTTTCTATACAATTATATTCCTGTGATCCAAAGGCACAAGGATTCATTCCAGGAGCTGAGAAGAGTACTAAGAAACAGAACAATTTCGCTAGAAACAAAGAAGAGAGTACTGGATTGCTATGTGATGTCAGTTCTTCAATATGGCAGTGAATGCTGGACAATATCATCAAAGATGAAGGAAAAACTTGAAGCAACTGAAATGTGGTTCTACAGAAGGATGCTGCGGATTCATGGATTGAGCATGTGAGCAAGGATGAGGCTTTGAAAAGGATGGAAACGAAAAGGAAACTAAAGTTCCCGAGACATGCAATGAGGAAGGAAGATTTGGAGAACCTGATATTAACAGGCCAGATAGAGGGGGGAAAGAGACAAGGGAAAGCAGCGGATAACATATTTGAAGGACCTGAGCAGGTGGATGACAGAACAAGGGCTTGCATAGTGTTACAGGAGAAAACATGCTAAGAGCCACCAGGGATAGGAAGACGGGGAAGGCCATGAACGCCTACGTCCTGAAAGAACAAGGCACATAGAAGAAGATAAACGAAAATAAAAATTACACATTTAATAAATGAAAAAATTGACATCCAAGATTTATAATTTATATCGACCTTAGTACTAAAAACAAAACTTAAATCTAGAAACGATCAGTTTATGCACCTGATGATTGCGTAGTTGCATGAAACTCCGAGTCGTGCTTTAGACGTAGGAGAATAAGTATATTTATTAATATATATTTGATAGCCCCTCTTATATTGATTACTGTTCTATTAACACTTGATAAATATTTATATATCGGTGTGTACCAGCGTGTATATACATTTACACTTATTTATATGTATCCATATATATATATATATATATATATATATCCATATATATATATATTAATGCATGTTTCATTAATTAATATCGACAAGTTTTGTCGATTTATTTTATGTATTTTTTTTCATATCGTCTGATAAGCGTAATAGCATTATCGTTGAAAGAGGAAAGAAAATCACAATATTGATACATGTTTTTATTTAACCCTTTCTGAGCTTTCGGCTTACATCAGCCATTATCAAAGATGAAAATAGTGTTGGTTGTAACGGTCAGTTTGCGGACGAACGATAGTAATGGTCGTCTATTTTGTTTGGGTGGAGGATTGGCGAACACGTGTGTGCATGCTGGAAGCAAAAATCGCACGACAGCTTGTGGCGTTTCACATAACCACGCGAAAGTGGGGGGCGAGAAGTATTAAGTATGGAAAGCCATTGAGATAACAAATCGCTACTGTTATCTATTATAGGCATTTGAGAATGTGTGTGGAGATTTCGTAGTTAATTTTGTTCGGGTTACGTTTCAACTGTTTTATGTATATGGCTTCGAGTATTTTTAGTTTTTGTTTATTGTTTTCATGTTTAAGAATGGTTGTGTTTTCGACGAGGATTTCACGAAATTGTGTATGTGGCCTGGTATATTGTTTTAGATGTCTAAAGGTGTTGGAATTGTCGTTTAAATGTAGTGTCAAACGTCGTGAGCGTGGCCTAATAATTATGACCAATAGTATATATATATATATATATATATATATATATATTTGTCACCAATCTCTCTCTCTCTCTCTCTCTCTTTCTTTCTCTCTCTCTCCGTATTCTTTCATGCACCAGTGCCACACCATTTTTCTAATCAGCTTTTTGATGCTAAAATAAAAGTCATCAAGGAAGGCGCCATAAATTTTCCTACACAAATATTTTTTCAAATG
Source organism: Ascarosepion bandense (assembly GCA_037127315.1). NCBI lineage: Eukaryota > Metazoa > Mollusca > Cephalopoda > Sepiida > Sepiidae > Ascarosepion > Ascarosepion bandense. Next base: position 2,170,864 of record JBBBDQ010001849.1, read on the forward strand.
TGTGACCAACATAAATATTGTATAATCCCTTGGAGATACAATCTCCCAAAGGGCACTTGAATTTGTAAAGTACGTTGTTTTTTTTTTTTTTTTTTTTTTTTTGTTTTTTGTTTTTTTCTAATCGCTAAGTGAGTTGGATATAATGGATTTAGAGTAGTACATGATTAACTTAATTTTTTTTTTTGCTAGGATCTGTTGTAGATATATTTGTATTTATTAATTTTTTAGTATATTTTCATCTTGTTTATATGTAGTATGCATTTGACTGCGATAAAGGAGATTAATATGTTTGTTTATATATAAATTTGTTACCAAGCTGATTGATGGCATCTTCATTATCTTGACTCCAGAGTTTCGTAGGCACACCTGTCCGTTCCCTTTTCAGAGGGTATCTTGCAGTATAATGAATCAAATAAGGAGGTCATAAGAGCAGTGCTTGGTGTAAAACTTCTTATTATTATTATTATTGTGCCGTGTCCCTTCAGGACGTAGACAATCATCGACTTCAAAGATTAAGGAAAAACTTAAAGCAACTGAAATTTGGTTCTACAGAAGGATGCTGCGAATATCATGAATCTAGCATGATGAGGTCCTAGAAATGATGGAAACAAAAAGGAAATTAATACTGAGCATCAGCAAAAGACAGCTGAAGTTCATGGGACATTCAATGAGGAAGGAGGGCTTGGAGAACCTGATACTAACAGGCCAGATAGAGGAAAAAAGAGACAGGGGAAAGCAGCGGATAACATATTTGAAGGACCTGATCAGGTGGATGATGGAACGAGGGTTGCATGGTGCAAAAGGAGAAGGTGTGCTAAGAGCCACCAGAGATAGGGAGACGTGGAAAGCCATGATCGCCTATGTGTTGAAAGGACAGGGCACATAGAAGAAGAATATACATGCCAACTGTTTATAAAAAATTATAATGTGGATATAAAATGGGTGATCAATTCTATATTATAATCAATATATAAATTGATCCCTCATTTTGTGGCCATGCTAGTTTCTATACATTTATATTCTAGATTTATGGGCTTAAGCTAGTGGATGATGGAACGAATGTGTCATGGTGTAACAGGAGAAGGTGTGCTAAGAGCCACCAGGGATAGGGAAACGTGGAAAGCCATGATCGCCTATGTCCTGAAGGGACAGGGCACATAGAAGAAGAAGAACCCTAAATGCATCAAATCTCTGACGGTAAAAAAAAAAAAAAAAAAACAGAAAGGATCAGAAAGTCTCGCTTCATTTTTATGTTTTACTTTTCGTCTCGTTGCGATTTCGATTTCGATTTGAGTTTGTTTAATGGCACACCAACACCTCTATGGGTTATTTAATGCTGAAAAGGTAGAGTTTAAAGATTTTTTTAATCTTCGGTTACAGTAAGAAAGTTGATTTAGTCAGATTTTGACGAAAATTTTTTTTTTATTTTATTTTAGAAAACTGAAGATGTCTTCTAGTTTCGTATTCAAAGATTTATTGCTGGTAATTTTTTTTTCCTTCAAAAATATACGATGGCAATAACTTTTCTTTAAAAAAAAGCATTGATGGTAATATTTTTCCTTCAAAAGTGTATATATTTCTATAAAAGTATTTTTCATACTTTCATTGTGTTTTGACCCCAGTTTGGAGTTAGCTATTTACGCATAGCTGGGACCCTAACAGGTGCTACCACTCCGGGTCAGAGTGGACCTGGGAACAACAGCAATTAAGAGGTGGTTCCATGCTCCTCACAACCTCCCAATCAGAGGCCTTGCTGCTGGATGCAGTTTACCGTCATACCCAGGACCTCGTCTCGTTGCAATCCAGATCATAAAAAATCTTTTCTCGTTATGTTTCGATTTGATCAAAAGGCCTATTAACATACAATAAACGTTATTAGTCATTAGACTTATAATTAATATTATTAGTCATTAATAATATTATTAGTCATCAGACTAATAATATTATTAGTCTATATATTAATAATATTATTAATATTATTAGTCTATATATCATAATACTATTAATGATATAATATTATGATATATATATATATCTATATATCATAATATTAATATTATGATATTTCTATATATCATAATATTAATAATATTATTATTTTTTATATCATAATATTATTAATGATATAATATTATGATATATCTATATATCATAATATTATGATATATCTATATTTTTTTTAATCATCTCACCCCAAGCAAGGCATTCCACTGCCACTATTGCGCATGGGGCTACATAGAGGAAGGTAAAGAGAAGGAGTGGTTAGACATAGGGAATGTCAGGAGGAAGGTGACAGATGAGTAAGGATAGCGAGGATGAGGGTTGGGCAGATGGGAAGAGTGTTTGATAGAATGGGAGCAGGTTAGTATGTTAGGAGGTGTCTATTGACCTTACATTTGAACTCCTGGAGATTGTAGCCGTCGGGGAAGCAATCGTTTGGAAGAGAATTCCACTGTCGGGAAGTGCGAGGAAAGAAACTGTTGGAGTAGAAGTTACGGCTGCATTTTATCCGTTTCACTGTAAAAGGGTGAGATCTAGTTGCTAATCTAGTATATCGTGCAAATCATAATATTATGATATATCTATATATCATAATATTAGTATTATGATATATCTATATATCATAATATTAATAATATTATTAGTCTATATATCATAATATTATTAGACATTAATAATATTATTAGTCATTAGACTAATAATATTATTAGTGTATATATTAATAATATTATTAATATGATTAGTCTATATATCATAATATTATTAATGATATAATATTATGATATATCTATATATCATAATATTAATAATATTATTAGTCTATATCTCATAATACTATTAGTCATTAATAATATTATTAATCATTAGACTAATAATATTATTAGTCTAAATATTAATAATATTATTAATATTATTAGTCTATATATCATAATATTATTAATGATATAATATTATATATCTATATATCATAATATTAATATTATGATATATCTATATATCATAGTATTAATATTATGATATATCTATATATCATAATATTATGATGTATCTATATATTATAATATTTATATTATGATATATCTATATATCATAATATTAATAATATTATTAGTCTATATCTCATAATATTATTAGTCATTAATAATATTATTAGTCATTAGACTAATAATATTATTAGTCTATATATTAATAATATTATTAATATTATTAGTCTATATATCATAATATTATTAATGATATAATATTATGATATATCTATATATCATAATATTAATATTATGATATATCTATATATCATAGTATTAATATTATGATATATCTATATATCATAATATTATGATGTATCTATATATCATAATATTAATATTATGATATATCTATATATCATAATATTAATAATATTATTAGTCTATATCTCATAATATTATTAGTCATTAATAATATTATTAGTCATTAGACTAATAATATTATTAGTCTATATATTAATAATATTATTAGTCTATATATCATAATATTATTAGTCATTAGACTAATAATTAATATTTTTTTGTTGTCTTCTTTTTATCTCTTAATTTTCTTTAGCAAGCCTATTATATCTACATACTATAAGAGTATATTTGGGCAGCAATCACTCTTTTATGTGGGTTTTATTAAAAATGACAGTCAATGTGCGATGGTTAAGTTTTTATGAAATTTTTCATGTGATCTTATGTTTTTTTTCTTTTCGGGACATAAATTATATAAAAATATATAACATACATACGCACTACTCTATATCATACATAACACTACATACATTCTGTTGCACGTAAAATAACAGTCATCCTTGAAAATGGCTAAATGTATAGCCGAAAGCGCTCGGATTAACAAAACATTTGGATAATTTTTAAGTAATTTATGTCCTCAAATGAAAACAAAATCATAAGATCACATGAAAAATGACAAAAAAAAAATTAAACCTTATCTGTCAATTTTAATGAAACCTGTATATTATAAGAGGCATGCATGGAAAAACTTTCTTTACAATATATATATATATATATATATATATATATATATATATATATATATATATAGTTGGTGAAAGTTTCGTTAAAAATGATAGACAAGGTTCTGTGGGAGGGATTAATGTGAAAATTTGGGTATCATTAAATCCTCAGAAATCAGAACACGGGTTTGGGGCCGATATGCATATAAACAGAGAGATTTGAGTGCACAGGGACGAATTCCTGTAGTAGGTGGCTTCAAACTTGGTTCCAGAATTTTTGACAAGGTTCATTTTTCATACAATCTTTTTTTTTTAGTACGTAAATTATATAAAAATTGTTCGAATGTTTCATTTAACCAAGCGATTTCAGCTATAGTTTTAGCCATTTTCGAAGATGAATTTTATTTCACTCTTAACTGAATACATGAGGGTTTTTATAATGTAACTAGAGTTATAATCTTTTTTTTTCCAAATACGATCAGCACATTATGGCCGTGTTCAGATTTGATATTATTGAATAATTTGCATGTTTACGTTGATGCAACAACACATACGCACGAACGAGGGACGCTGGGTAATTTTTTTTCTTGGAAATTTAAAATCCCCAGCTATATATATTATATCTTTAAGTAGCATTACCGCTTTGATATATTGAATAATATATATATATATATATATATATATATATATATATATATATATATATATTGTAATATAATATATATTATGTAATATAATATATATATATGTAATATAATATATATATATGTAATATAATATATATTGTAAAAACATTGTAACAACCATTACACTATATATATATATATATATATATATATATATATATATATATATATATCCAAAATAATGGAAGATATATATATATATATATATATATATATATATATATATCTTTCATTATTTTGGTATATATATATATGTTCCATAATTTTGGTTGATATATATATATATATATATATATATATATATATATATATAGTATAGTGTAATGGTTGTTACAATGTTTTTATAAATTCATAGTCTCACTACACAAAATTTTTCATGTTTCGAAGCCAGCCCATTATGTTGTTGGCTTCATCCTCAGGTGTTTTTTTAGAAATGAGAATTATCTAGTTGAAAAACAAGTTTATTTGTGTTGGATTTGTTTTTTTTTGGGGGGGGGGTGTTAGAGGGGTTGGTCTGTATTTTGAGTTCTGTTGATCTTTTTCAAAGTCTTAGGGTTAAGTGTTTGTTTGTGGCTGAGTTCAGGACATATATATATATATATATATATATATATATAAACCAAAATAATGGAAGGCCATATAGGTAAAATCCCCAAAATTAGATCCTGTTAATATTAATTTTATTAATATTCAACGAATGTAGAATTCGGAATTTTTTTTATATAAAATATATATATATGTAATGTTGTAATGAAATATTGTCCAAGAAGTTTTATTAAATTCAACTGATAGGATTAGTTTAAATTTAATTTTTGATGTTTTTTCCATTTTCGACTCAGGTATTTTTAAAAAAAATTTTTTTTTAATAATCGTATCGTCCCAAGCAAGGGGGTTACATAGGAGAAAAGTTGTGCAGGGGGTTACATAGGAGGAAAGTTATGAGAAAAAGTAACAAAATAGAGGGGGTAGGAGAGGGATGAGAATACTGCAGAAATGAGATGATAGCATGAGAGAGAGAATGAAGGTTAGTGAGATAGGAGATGACTGTTGACTTTACATTTAAATTCTTGGATATTGTTGTTCTCGGGGAAGCAAATAAATGAAAGGGAATTTCACAGGTGGGAAGTGCGAGAAAAGAAGCTGGTGGAGTAGAATTTGCGTTTACATCTTATTGGTTTCACAGTAAAAGGGTGGGACCTAGTTGCTAATCTTAAGGCTCGAGTAAATTCGTATGTAAGGGTCACCAGTGAGCTCAGTTTGTTAGAGCAAAAACCGTTAAAGTATTTGTAGAAGAGACACAGGGAAGCCACATTACGCCGATGAGACTGTATCTGAGCTGCCAAGTCGGGATCGATCACATTGAACATTCTCCGTTGAATTTTGTCAAAGATCCCTAGGTGGATAGCAGGAGCACCCGACCAGATATCAAGATTGTAATTTTGCATAAACTATACGAAAATCCTTTTCTTCAACTATTTATTTTTAAAGTGCTTTCGACTGTTTTTGTTATTTTCAAGAATCATGTCCTGTTAGTGGGGTAAGCAAGGTACTACATCCTGGGATTTTACAGGGATCGGCAAATTTGAATTGGTGCAAACTGACGCCATATGTAATGGTTAAGAGTGTAGAACTCACTGGAAAAGAACACATAAAATAGTATGCCATTTTTTTTATTATGCATCATGAAAATACGCACATGTGGAGGCTTAAATTACGAAAGTAAAAGCGTCTACTATACGGATGGGCTCTGATCTTGCAGTTCAACCTTCGTTCTCGGGAACAAAAAATACATTCCTTCACGCAACTTGTGTAGGTAAAGAATAATTGTTTTCAGGTGGAGCTAATAACAGATGAGAAAGAAATGAGAGTCGGTGAAAAGAAACAGATAAGAAAAAAGTTTGTTTTTTTTTTTTATCGTATCACCCCGAGGAAGGCGGTAACACCACTGAAGCGCAGAGTGAAACGTAAGAGTGAAAAGATTAGAAAAGAGAAAGCCGGAAACCACATCCTAAACAGGGAACAAGGGATGAGCCTCTACACCTGTTCAATAAACGAGGGTGGAGTGTGAACTGGGCGATAGTTTAGTCTATCTACTCCAATTGAAAAAAAAGAAAAGAGTGAAAAGAATGAAAAGAGAAAGCCGGAAACCACATCCTAAACAGGGAACAAGGGATGAGCCTCTTCACCTGTTCAATAGACATGGGTGGAGTGTGAACCGGGTGATAGTCTAGTCTATCGACTCCAATTGAAAAAAAAAGAAAAGAGTGAAAAGATTGGAAAAGAGAAAGTCGGAAGCCATATCCTAAACAGGGAACAAGGGATGAGCCTCTTCACCTGTTCAATAGACGTGGGTGGAGTGTGAACCGGGCGATAGTTTAGTCTATCGACTCCAATTGAAAAAAAAAGAAAAGAGTGAAAAGATTGGAAAAGAGAAAGCCGGAAACCACATCCTAAACAGGGAACAAGGGATAAGCCTCTTCACCTGTTCAATAGACGAGCTTTTTTTATTATCATTCAGCCAGTTAAGTGCCATACGTGATACCCGCTTGAGCGATCATGTCTCTTTCGAGACATGACTGAAGATTTTTCCGCAGTAGGTTGCCATTACTTTTTGCGGTAGACTGGTTACCAACCAAGGCCATAGAACCCAATCTCTCCTGCTCTTCAACACATAGCTGGATTGAGAAGAGACGGATTATAGTATATGATTATATTAATAATTAGTAATTAATAGGAGATAAGTTTATTACTTCATAACAATAGAGAGCCGATCCCCCACTTTATGCCCAGTAGAAACTTTGTTTACAGCTATTATATTGTCAGTCAGTTAAGTGCCTTATGTGATACACACGTGGGTGAGTCATGTCTAGAAAGAGACATGACTGACTAGGCAGAAGATTATCTCGCAGTAAGTTGCCATTACTTTCTGGGGTTGACTGGTTGCCTGCCAAGGCTATAGAACCCAATCTGTCCTGTTATTCAACACGTAGCTGGATTGAGAAGAGACGGATTATATTATTATATTAATAAGTAGTTATTAGTGGGGGATCAGTATATTACTTCATAACAATAAAGAACCGAGCCCCCACCTTATGCCCAATAGAAGCTTTGTTTCCAGCTATTCAGTCAGTCAGTTAAGTGCCATACGTGATACCCGCTTGGGTGAGTCATGTCTCGAAAGCCTGACTAAGCAGAAGATTTTCCCGCAGTATGTTGCCATTATAATCTGAATTAGACTGGTTGCCAATAAAGGCTATAGAACCAATCTATCCTGCTATTCAACACTGGATTGAGAAGAGACGGATTATATTATTATATTAATAATTAGTAATTAGTGGGGGATAAGTTTATTACTTCATGGCAATAGAGAACCGATCCCCCGGTTTATGCCCAGAAGAAGCTTTGTTTCCAGCTGTTATATTCAGTCAGTTAAGTGATCGCTTGGGCGATCATGTCTCGAAAGAGACATGACTAAAGTTTTTTTCCCCCACAGTAGCTTGCCATTACTTTCAGCTGTAGACTGGTTGCCAACCAAGGTCATAGAACCCAATCTGTCCTACCATTTAACCCATAGCCAGAAAGAGAAGAGAGATTAATACTATTTGTGCATTAAGTGATTGCAAGGAATTCAGGTGGAATTCGAACTCGGCTCTCCAATTTCTCGTTCCGAACTGATATATTATTATTATTTGTCAATTTCGCTCTTCACACGCTTTCTCCTGTTACCCACCTAAACCTTACTCTGCCATCCATTTTAACCCCATCAATTATGTTATGCGTTGCTTTCCTCTGTCTCTCTTTCTCCCTATCTGACCTGTGAGCATCAAATTCTCCAAACCCGCATTCCTCATTACATATCCCAGGAACTTCAGCTTTTTTTCTGGATGTTAAATATTTGTTTTCTTTTCGTTTGCATCCTCTCTAAAACCTCATTGTTGTTCACAGGTTCGGTCCATCCTAATCATCCTTCTGTACCACATTTCGGTTGCGTCAACTTTGAGGAGGCTGACTAGCATTCACTGCTATATTGAAGAACAGACATCACATAGTAATCCAGTATTCTTCGTTTCTAGCGAAATTCTCTTCCACACGATTGCTTCTCCGACGGCTGCAATCTCCAGGAGTTTAAATGTAAGGTCAATAGACACCTCCTAACACAGTAACCTGCTCCCATTCTATCAAGCACTCTTCCCATCTGCCCAACCCTCATCCTCACTATCCTTACTCATCTGTCACCTTCCTCCTGACATTCCCTATGTCTAACCACTCCTTCTCTTTACCTTCCCCTATGTAGCCCCATGCGCAATAGTGGCAGTGGAATGCCTTGCTTGGGGTGAGATGATTAAAAAAAAAAAATGTTCCTCTCTCTCAACTTCTGGAATGCATCCTTGGCCATACCACTTCGCCTTGAGACTTCAGTGTCCCAAATCCGGGAAGTGTTCTAACAGAGGACGAATCCTCTGTTAGAACACTTCCCGGAATTTTTCAATTTCTGTACCTGCGTTATTTCAGTATCACTCGCCTGTAGTTGGCATTTTGGGCTCCTCTTTTTACTGATGACCATGCATTCAGTTTTCTTGTAGTTTATGTTTAGTCCTTTCTTTTCGCTTTCTTTAGCTACCTTCTGTAGGTCTTGTGGTTTTCTTTCCGTTTCTTGTTTGATTTTAGTATCCCCCGCCTGTAGTTGGCATTTTGGGCTCCTCTTTTTACTGATGACCATGCATTCAGTTTTCTTGTAGTTTATGTTTAGTCCTTTCTTTTCGCTTTCTTTAGCTACCTTCTGTAGGTCTTGTGGTTTTCTTTCCGTTTCTTGTTTGATTTTAGTATCCCCCGCCTGTAGTTGGCATTTTGGGCTCCTCTTTTTACTGATGACCATGCATTCAGTTTTCTTGTAGTTTATGTTTAGTCCTTTCTTTTCGCTTTCTTTAGCTACCTTCTGTAGGTCTTGTGGTTTTCTTTCCGTCTCTTGTTTGATTTCAGTATCCCCCGCCTGTAGTTGGCATTTTGGGCTCCTCTTTTTACTGATGACCATGCATTCAGTTTTCTTGTAGTTTATGTTTAGTCCTTTCTTTTCGCTTTCTTTAGCTACCTTCTGTAGGTCTTGTGGTTTTCTTTCCGTCTCTTGTTTGATTTTAGTATCCCCCGCCTGTAGTTGGCATTTTGGGATCCTCTTTTTACTGATGACCATGCATTCAGTTTTCTTGTAGTTTATGTTTAGTCCTTTCTTTTCGCTTTCTTTAGCTACCTTCTGTAGGTCTTGTGGTTTTCTTTCCGTTTCTTGTTTGATTTTAGTATCCCCCGCCTGTAGTTGGCATTTTGGGCTCCTCTTTTTACTGATGACCATGCATTCAGTTTTCTTGTAGTTTATGTTTAGTCCTTTCTTTTCGCTTTCTTTAGCTACCTTCTGTCGGTCTTGTGGTTTTCTTTCCGTCTCTTGTTTGATTTTAGTATCCCCGGCCTGTAGTTGGCATTTTGGGATCCTCTTTTTACTGATGACCATGCATTCAGTTTTCTTGTAGTTTATGTTTAGTCCTTTCTTTTCGCTTTCTTTAGCTACCTTCTGTAGGTCTTGTGGTTTTCTTTCCGTCTCTTGTTTGATTTTAGTATCCCCCGCCTGTAGTTGGCATTTTGGGCTCCTCTTTTTACTGATGACCATGCATTCAGTTTTCTTGTAGTTTATGTTTAGTCCTTTCTTTTCGCTTTCTTTAGCTACCTTCTGTAGGTCTTGTGGTTTTCTTTCCGTCTCTTGTTTGATTTTAGTATCCCCCGCCTGTAGTTGGCATTTTGGGCTCCTCTTTTTACTGATGACCATGCATTCAGTTTTCTTGTAGTTTATGTTTAGTCCTTTCTTTTCACTTTCTTTAGCTACCTTCCGTAGGTCTTGTGGTTTTCTTTCCGTCTCTTGTTTGATTTTAGTATCCCCCGCCTGTATAATTAAATTAACCATTGGCATTTTTTTTTTGTTTGTTTGTTTTTGTTTTTTGAAAAAAAACACATTTTTTTAAAATATTTCTTTTGTTTCAACATTACAGGGGAAAATATTCACATTTTTTGTTGACCAAATGAATTTTTAAAACGTCGGAATAAAAAATTAAATATAAAAGCTCATTTTTTTTTTTTAGCTGCGTTTGACACGTGTGATCTGATTTCTGTGACGTAATTCAGCAACCATCTTAGATCTTAGATGTTTTACGGAGCAAATGTAAACAATCGGCTTTATTAGCCAAAAAGTGCGAAAGGGAAAATTGCTGAACTTAAACTCAAAAAATATGTGTCAACCTGGCTTCCCTGTAGATATGTGTCCCTAGAAAGTTTGAATGGCGTAGCTTAAAAAATGTAGGCGTGCATAGATTACAGTCACACACACTCACAGGTTGCCTTTTATATATATAGATTATCGCAGTCAGTTAGCATTTAATCTCTTTTCTGATTTAATTCAAATGCACTAGGCAGAGTATCTAGAAATCCCTTTTTTATGTATAACCCTTTAAGTGCCGAGTAACGTAGGCTGAATTTTTCTGAAACTAGTATTTTTGGCAACTTGCAGACGTTTGTTAAAATCCTCATACTATTTTCGTATTGTTGTAGTTGTCGCTAAGACTTTTGTGAAGATTTAAAACTTTCGTTTGTTTCGTTCAATTTCGATGACATTTGAATAAGCTGGTTTATTTGGGAAAATATTTGACAAAAATCTACTACACCGTTTAATAATTTCTTTAATTTAATTTAATTCTATAGAACTTCATAGTAAGCAATATTTTTTAAGAAAATTAAAATGTCTTTGTATGCGATATGTCTTGAAGGCTGCCACAATGCGTTGAATGAAATAAAGGAAGGTCGGGAGGTGTTTGTATGACCTGTTTAATATTTATTGATATTTCGAGACTATAATCTCATCATCAGAATGGCAGAGAATGACTCAGAATGACTGTGCTTTTTAGCTGCCCATCTATGAATGGCTGGCTTTATCCACTGCTGCTGTGTGTGTGTGTGTGTGTGTGTGTGTGTGTGTGTGTGTGTGTGTGTGTGTGTTCAATTTGGGGTTTTATTGGTCTGATGGAATCAGTTCGTAGGATCTGGGAGTTGATGTGACTTTGACCGGGTCAAAGAATATCAGTTACATTGCTGTTGTCTTATCTGTTTGATTTATCTGGTGGTGTTTGCTCGTTGTGTGTGCTGTAATTGAATCTACTTTATTTTGTATATATATATATGTGTGTGTGTGTGCGTGTGTGTGTGTGCGATTGTGTGTGATTGTGTGTGTGTGTGTGTGTGTGCGTGTGTGTGTGCGTGTGTGCGTGTGTGTGTCCGTGCGTGTGCGTGTGTGCGTGTGTGCGTGTGTGTGTGTGTGTGTGTGTGTGTGTGTGTGTGTGTGCGCGTGCGTGTGTGTGTGTGTGTGCGTGCGTGCGTGTGTGTGTGTGTGTGTGTGTGTTCTGTCCTGGTACGTGGTTTGTTATGAGCACCTCTGCTACTGCAGTCCGGGGGTGGGGGGAGAAAATGTGTTAGCGTGGTTATTGTAACTATTTTTTCTGTGTATATAGGCTATGTGTAGTATTGTAATTAAATCTACCTTATTTTATTTATCTGTGTGTGCGTGTGTGCTTTAGCCTAGTTAGCGGTTTGTTATAAAGGAGGAAGAAGTGTGTGTGTGGTTATTGTTACTGATTGCATGTGTGTGCGACCTTTGCTGTTGTGTTAAGTGCATGTTGTGTGCGTCTTGGTGTTGTCTATACAGTTATGTAATAAAATGTCTTTCTTTTTTTTTCTTTTTAACAACGAACAATACATTCTTCGGATTTCTTACTCTTGAGCATGCAACATGGTCATGATGTTTTTTTCTGGGGTCAAATTCTAACTAGTTGGTTTGGGACCTTGTAATTTGTTTATCTTCTTCTTCTTCTTCTTCTTCTTCTTCTTCTTCTTCTTCTATGTACCTTGTTCTTTCATGATGTAAGCGATCATGGCTTTCCACGTCTTCCTATCCCTTGTGGCTCTTAGCACGCTTTCTCCTGTAACATCACGCAACGCCCGTTCTGTCATCCACCTGCTCAGGACCTTCAAATATATTATCAGCTGCTTTTCTCTATTTCTTTTTACCTCTATCTGGCCTGTTAGTATCAGGTTCTTTTTTTTTTAATCATATCACCACGAGCAAGGCGGTAACGCCACTGATGTGCAGGGGGCTACATAGGAGTGAAAAGATTGGAAAAGAGAAAGCCGGAAACCACATCCTAAACAGGAAACAAGGGATGGGCCTCTTCACCTGTTCAGTAGACGTGCATGGAGTGTGAACCGGGTGATAGTTTAGACTATCAACTCCAATTGAAACAAAAAAAGTGGGTGGAGTGTGAACCGGGCGATAGTTGGAGGTCACTTATTTTCATTAATTTTTAGTTGATTTCGCATGTTTTTAAACTTCTGTAAAGTATCAAAACCTCCAAAGATTTTTTTAAAATCTAAGCGTTTCCTATTGTTACCTAATGTTTTCATCATGTTATAATAATTTTTAGTAATTTTTCTGAATGATAAATTTATTTTCTGAAAGTTTGAAATTTTCAAATTTTACGTAATAAATCTATTGCATTTTGGAGATATTCAAACTCCCGGAAAATATTGAAAACCCTAAAAGTTTTTTTAATATCTAAGTGTTTTCTATTCATACCGAGTGGTTTCAACATGTTTCACTTATTTTCATTAATTTCTGCTAAGGATGAATTAATTTTCTGAGACTCTGAAAATTTCAAAATATACCTCAAAAAGTATAGCTTTTTACTTGATTTCGCATAGTTTTTCAACGTATTTGTAAAAGTTTTTAAACTTCTGTTAATTATAGAAACCTCCAATTTTTTTTAAAAATCTAAGCGTTTCCTATTGTTACCTAATGTTTTCATCATGTTATAATAATTTTTATTGATTTATATGAAAGATAAAATATTTTTTTTAATATCTAAGTCTTTTCTATTCATAACCCACGTCTATTGAACAGGTGAAGCGGCTCATCCCTTGTTTCCTGTTTAGGATGTGGTTTCCGGTTTTCTCTTTTTCTCCTTTCCAATATTTTCACTCTTTTTTTATTTTATTTTATTTTTTTTCAATTGGAGTAGATAGACTAAACTATTGCCCGGTTCACACTCCACCCACGTCTATTGAACAGGTGAAGAGGCTCATCCCTTGTTCCCTGTTTAGGATGTGGTTTCCGGTTTTTCTATTTTCCAATCTTTTCACTCTTTTTATTTTTTATTTTTTTCAATTGGAGTAGATAGACTAAACTATCGCCCGGTTCACACTCCACCCACGTCTATTGAACAGGTGAAGAGGCTCATACCTTGTTTCCTGTTTAGGTTGTGGTTTCCGGTTTTTCTCTTTTCCAATCTTTTTACCCTTACGTAGCCCCCTGCGCATCAGTGGCGTTATCGCCTTGCTTGGGGTGATATGATTAAAAAAAATAAAATAAAATAACAAGTGGTTTCAACATGTTTCACATATTTTCATTAATTTTTAAGAAAAGGAAAAAGAGATACCCGCTATAAAGAAAAGAAAAAAGAGATACCCGCAATAAATTGGTGACAAACGACGTGAGATGAACACGCATAACGCAGCCTTCTCTTGGCCAACAAATAAAGGCATTTCCACAAATAAATTGGTATTCCCCAACGTTACACCAGATAAACTGGCGAACCTGAAGTTCTCCAGATAAACTGGTAACCAACACGTGGATTTCAAGACATATATATATATATATATATATATATATATATATACAAAGACATCTTCTCCAGGCCAACGCACCTACCCATCTTCTCAACAATCATGTCAATGAAAAACTTAACTTAAAATGTCTATTGTTTTAAAAAGCGATGATTAGAATTTTCATAAAACCCAAAACATATGAAAGTGGATTTATGCATTTATAGATGGCTGTTTTATATATATATATATATATATATATATATATTGAAATATATATTTATATATATATATATATAAATACTGTCAAAAAATACATTTTTAAACTTACAACTTTTTAGTAGTTTTTCCTATACATATTAAGACAGTATACGTCGATCATCATTCTGCTATATATATATATATATATATATATATATATATATATATATATATACACACACACAAAGACATCTTCTCCAGGCCAACGCACCTACCCATCTTCTCAACAATCATGGCAATGAAAAACTTAACGTCCGCCGGCACCAACGTGCGAACCTTTCTTCTCCGCCTCTTCTCGTGGTTGATTGAATGTCACTGGTCTTCTTCGCGTCTTACTGTGCCGTTACGACCTAACATCGACGACACTCAGAGCTCAACCCTCACTTGTCAATATTTGGCTTTGGCTGTGGGGGATGATGGCTTTTTTTATTTTTCATTTTTTATATCTCGCACCTGCTTTCTTATTATTATTCATTTAATTTCTTAATCACCTGTTGTACTAAACCGCAAACCCTAGTAAAACCAATTGTACTTTACAGCCACTTAGCTGTTTGCTATTCTCCAAAAATTTGGTTTCAATTGATGAATATATATTTATTTTAGCGGGTTTGACCGACAGACGGACGAACTACCAAGCTCATCAAGTATGTTACGCTTTGCTTTCTCTTCTCTCTCTCTCTCTCTCTCTCTCTCTAGCTCTCTCTCTCTTTCTTTCTATCTGACCTGTGAGTATCAGATTCTCCAAGCCTTCTTTCCTTGTTACATGTTCCAGGAAGTTCAGCCGCCTTTTTCTGATGTTAAATATTAGTTTTCGTCCTCTCCAAAATCTCATCGTTGCTCACATGCTCGGTCGATGTAATCCTCAGCATCCTTCTGTAGAACGACATTTCGGTTGCTTCAAGTCTGAAGATTGTCCAGCATTCGCAGCTATGTTGAAAAATCGTCATCTTATAACAATCCAGTTCTCTCATTTTTTTTTTTTTTTTTAAACGAAATTTTCCTGTCTCTCAGTACTCTATTTAGCTCCTGGAATGCATTCTTGGTAATTTCGATTCGCCTTCGGATCTCAGTGTCACACTTTCCGACTACTGTTAGAACACTTCCCAGGTATTTAAATTTCTGTACCTGCTTGATTTTCTGAATTTCTGTTTTTCATGTTAACACCCAGTAATCAGCGAGATGTACGTTGTGGTGCAGTGGATATTGGCTCGGAATGAGATTTTGGTGAAGCCGAGTTCGAATTCCAGTTAAATTCGTTGCATTCACTTACGAGCAAGAACTCAGATACACCGTTTGATCTTTTTATCAGCATATTAGACTTCTATCTTCTTTTGGTAAAATACTAAACGCTCTAGTTAACTCTCAAGTACTTCTATCAGAAAAAAACAATATGGCTTTCGCTTCTCTAGATCAACTGCTGATGCATCAATGATTATTGCTGAATATCTTTGTTGTCGATTCTCAAGAATAAAGAAAATGTATAAATCCACTTTCATGTGTTTTGGGTTTTATTAAAATTCTAATCATCACTTTTTAAAACAATAGACATTGTCGAAGAAGACGAAAGGCTTGATGCTTGTTGGAAATCCTTTTCTGTTGTTCCAGTCTTTAAGAACTCAGATGTACCGTTTGATCCTTCTATCAGCTTATTAGCCTTCTATCACTTTTTGGCAAAGTAAGAGAGGCTTTAATTAACTCTGAATGGGTTAAGCATCTCTTCTCGTATAGTCTTCTTCTAGACAAACAATATGGCTTTAGCTTCTCAAGGTCAACTACTGATGTATCATTGATAATGGCAAAATATCTTTGTTGTCGATTCTCAAGAATAAAGAAAATGTATAAATCCACTTTCTTGTGTTTTGGGTTTTATTAAAATTCTAATCATCACTTTTTAAAACAATAGACATTTTCGAGGCAGTCAAAAGGCTTGCTGCTTGTTGGAAATCCTCTTCTATCGCTCTAAACTTAAAAAAAAACTAAAGTGCCCCGTCCGATCCTTCTAAATATCAGCCTTTTACCTCTTTTTCTAAATTTGTGGTGCAATGGATATCAACTCGGAACGATGAATCGGGGAGCCGAGTTCGAATTACAGTTGAATTCCTTCAATTCACTTATGCGCACATACCCTTGGGTATTAATCCGTCTCTTCCCTCCATTTATGAGTTAAATAAGACGACAGATTGAGTTCTGTAGCCTTGGCTGGCAACGAGTTTACCGCAGAAAACAATGGCAACCTACTGCGGGATAATGTTCTGCCCAGTCAGTCATGTCTCTTTCAAGACATGATCGCCCAAAGTGTGTATCACGTATGGCACTTAACTGACTGACCAGAGGCTTTAATCAACTCTCACCTCACAGGGTCTTCTTTCAGACAAGGTTAACTGATGACATGTCAATGATTATTGCTGAATATCTTTATTATCAAATCTTAAGAATAAAAAAATATATATAAATCCACTCTCATGTGTTTTGGTTTTAAGTAAAATTCTAATCATCGCTTTTAAAACAATAGACATTTTCGAGGTAGTCTTAAGGCTTGCTGGATGTTGGAAATCTTCTTCTGTCGCTCTAGACTTAAAAAACTAAAGTGCACCGTCCGATCCTTCTACCTGTTTTTGGCAAAGTATCAGAGGCTTTAATCAACTCTCACCTCACAAGGTCTTTTTTCAGACTAGCAATACGGCTTTCGCTTCTCTAGATCAACTACTGAGTGATTATCGCTGAATATCTTTATTATCAAATTTCAAGAATAAAGAAAATATCTAAATCCACTTTCATATGTTTTGGGTTTTATTAAAATTCTAATCATCGCTTTTAAAACCAATTTGACTCAAGAGAGTCAAAAATGTATGCAATAATAGCGGTGTCAAGGGAATAACCATCCTTTTGGTACACATCGTGAGTTGCACGAACATTAAACATTGCCGAAAATTATTAGTAAACGCTTATCTCCTGCCCACAATACCAACTCTGTCTTCTATTCGGCTACTTTTCAAATATGACACCACATTTCTTTATTTGACTATCAGTATTCCTCTTGACATTTTAAAATTAGACTCATCTTGCCTCCTGGCTCCTCAAAAAACGAGTAAACACATTAATTTCTTAAACAAAAACTACTTTTATCCAATATCTGCAGATGTTTATTTGGCCATCAGACAGATTCATCAAATAGTATCTTCTGACTCCCCAAAACCAAACGACCTGCTTGTGTAAACATACCTTTGAATTTCACTTTCTTTTTCTCGGCAGTTCTGGGTTCTGCCACCATTTTGTTTTTCAACCTTCGGTTAAAATTATATTAAAACCAGAAAATCCCGAAGCAGTACTTGTAAAATCCAAATAAATTAGCTCGGCATTTCAAGCCTTTCTCGCCAGTTGACTGTAACTAGATCTGCTCAAAATCGGCTGGTTTAAAATCCAACAATCACCAACGGTTCTAATATATATATATATATATAATTTTCCCAACAATGATCTAACATGACGACGAGGTAAAAATCTGGAAACAGAAATTTCGGGGTCGCAAAGTATATATCCATATATATATCTAAATCTAAACTTATTTATAAATGGAACTTAGTCTATGTGTGTATGTGTGTGTGTTTGTGTGTGTGTTTGTGTGTGTGTGTGTCCGTTACCTATAGACTCCGAAACGGCTGAACCAATTTTCTTGAAAATTTACACAGTTGTACTATAAGCGTCTGCGAGTGTTCTTAGCTAAGCTTTGTGTCGAGGTACCCCCGATAAATATCGAAAATCGATAATCGAAAAAATCGGGTTATCGAAGATCTGGTCCGATTTTAATCAAATTTGATACACTCATAGACAAAGACATAGGAAATGATATTCAGAAGCTTCAAGGTTGCAGTTTTTACAATAGTGCAGAAAATCGATAATAGATAGATAGATAGATAGATAGATAGATAGATAGATAGATAGATAGATAGATAGAAAGCAAGATGCTTGTGTGTGTGTCTGTTTATCTGCCTGTATGTCTATTTTTTCAGCCTTTTTATTTTAGTTTTTGCTTCGGGTTTGGCTCTAAGTAAGTATAATTGTAGTTCTTAGTCTCAGCCATGATACCATTTACTCAGAGGACTTATTTAGCCTTCAAAATTCAGTTTACGACGAAAATAATTTATTTGATATCGATACCAGGAAATGAAAATTTGACTTACATCCATTCATTTTTCTTTCACTTTCGCTTTAACTGGAAACAATTATTGCTTTTTAGTCTTTCGTGCCAACGTCCAAAGAGTCTGAGCTCCAGGACCATGGATTAGTTTTAAAGCTTTCATTACACCCGAGCAACGCCGGGCTATACTGCTAGTATATATATATATATATATA
Organism: Ascarosepion bandense; assembly: GCA_037127315.1. Classification (NCBI taxonomy): domain Eukaryota; kingdom Metazoa; phylum Mollusca; class Cephalopoda; order Sepiida; family Sepiidae; genus Ascarosepion; species Ascarosepion bandense. Next base: position 2,189,839 of record JBBBDQ010001849.1, read on the forward strand.
TATATATATATATATATATATATATATATATATATAACTCTTCAGTAATAAATTGAGTTCTCCCGGTGGCTGGCGTGTGTATACACCGTATATATAGAAAACACAGGAAAATTTCCTCACTCATTCCATGCGACGATGGCTTAGGGAGTAGGCACTCCGACTGACACCAAATCGGTCGAGTTTCGATCCCGACTGGAAGTATGTGGATATCTAGCCACACTGATGAGCTGTTAAACAGAGAAACAGACTTGTATGTGGATGACAAATATGTATATATATATATATATTAGTCATAATTGTGGCGTTGAAGATAAGCATTTTTCTATTAAAGGCCATGATGAATTTTAAAACACAAAATACCAGTCGACCAATTTCGTCTCCTTCTCGTGGGAACTGTAAAAGGGAAAACAAATTATGACGTGAATGAATGGACAAGGAAAAATAAAAGTTATAACACCTAAAGATGCTAAAGACACAGCAAAGCAAGACCAAGCAAACAGTCTCTTTGTTTACAAAGAGAGGGTCGCCTGGACCTGATGAACAGTGTCTCCAACACCTTCAGAAGGAATAACGAGTGTGCTCTAGCTAAAACAAAGAACCAGTTCACACTGAAATCCACAGCACAGGTCGGACTATGTATGTATTTCGAATACCAGACGAACAAATTTTGTTAAGTATTTTATCAGGGACATGCTGTTTAATCCTAACATCTAAATGTTGCGTCGTTCTGCCTATGTAGTCAAGTCCACAACTACATTTAAAATAATGAATAACAAAATTAATATGATGGGGTTGGGGTAAAACGTCTTTACGTATAGATGAAAGGACGGACTTGGTTTGAAAAACAACACACACGTTAGCTGCATAATACCACTCACGTGAACTAGAAAATCCGCTTGGCGTAGGACTCACTAATCCTACTCAACCTGCATTTTATTACAATGTTTACGACGTTTCGCCCGTTGCACGCTCCGGCCTTCTTCAGTTGCAAGAAATTTTGAACCGAACACTTCATTTCGTTCATTGGTGAATACCATTCTTATTGAAAGAAATGCCACGTCCGAATGCCATGTAGTTATCTCCCTTTAATTCAACTCTCTAAGTTATTTGCTCACCACTGCTGTAGCCAGGTATTAAACTCACAAATGGAACTAACCAACGCTTATATTCACTGGGCCATGTGTCCTCAAGAGTTATGAGTTCAATACCTGGCTACAGCAGTGGTGAACAAATAGCTTAGAGAGTTAAGTTAAAGGGAGATAACTACATGATATCCGGAAGTGGCATGGCACATGGAATAAGAATGATATTCCCCAATGATCGAGATAAAGGGTTCAGTTCGAAATTCCTAGCACCTGAAAAGCCCGGATCGTACAATGGCCGAAATGCCGTAAACATGGCAATAAAGATGAAGACAACCGTCCGAACAGTGTAAGTAATACTACCTCATCTCAGAAGTGTAGAAAAATACTGTTTATTTAACAAACGGGACGTCTAGTCAGATATGGGTATCCACTAAAAATAATATTTAAATTTATATAATTTGTCTAATTAATAAATAAAAAAAAAATGATGTGCGTTGTTATGCAGTGGATATCGGCTCAGAATGACAAATCGGGGAGCCGAGTTCGAATTCCAGTTGAATTCCTTGCATTCGCTTACGCGCAAATACCCTTGGGGAAGATATTAATCCGTCCTTTTCTTCCAGCTATAGGTTAAATAACAGAACAGATTGGGTTCTATAGCCTTGCTGGCAACCAGTCTACCGCAGAAAGTAATAGCAACCTACTGCGGGATAATCTTCTGCCGAGTCAGTCCTGTCTCTTTCGAGACATGATCGCCCAAGCGTGTATCACGTATGGCACTTAACTGACTGACTGAATATAATAGTTAAAAACATGATTAAGTCTTCTACTGGGCATAAAGTGGGGGATCAGTTTTATATTGTTATGAAGTAATAAACTGATCCCCTACTAATTACTACTTAATGATACATCTCTTACCCCCACCAGCTATGAGTCAAATAACAGGACAGATTAGGTTCTATAGCCTTGGTTGGTCAACCAGTCTTCCGCAAAAAATAATGGTAACCTACTGCGGGATAATCTTCTGCGCAGTCAGTCATGTCTTCTTCAAGACATGATCGCCCAAGCGTTTATCACGAATGGCACGTAGCGGACTGAATGAATAAAAACTCTATTAATTCTTCATATATGTATACATATATGTATATTTAGTGTATCGAGGCAGCAAGTAATTTTCTAAACATATGCTGTTAGAGACAATGAATGTCTATTATGTTTAATCATGAGCCATTCTAAACGTCGTATTTTTGCTTTAATTTCAGTTGAAAATAAAAACAAAAATTCTCCAACATTTGGATAATTATTTATTGATTTTCTTCTAAGCTTTCGGCTCACATGAGTCAACAATACGGTGATCCTTGCTCATACACACAGTAAGAGGAACCTGCAGATATTGGAGGCCATGTACATCAAATCTAAACAACCAACACTCAATAAAATCAACTTTAAAACCGGAAATAACATATTGCATTTGACTACATGGTTTTGTTGTCATTTCGCGCTATCCCGCGGTGTGACCTCATAAAACCACATCGCAAATTTAAGAACTGCGTTTATTATTTTTGGTAACTGTTGCCGTTGCCAAGCGGAGTTTTATGTCAACACAAAATAAAATTGACGGTGATGGTGGATGTTATAATATTTCAGTCTAAACAACCTCTCTGAAGATGGCTCATGTGAGCCGAAAGCTTAGAAAAAAATCAATAAATAATTATTTAAATGTTAGAGAATTTTTGTCTTTATTTTCAACTGAAATTAAAGCCAAAATACGACGTTCAGAACGGCTTATGATTAAACATAATAGACATTCATTGTCTCTTATATTTAACAGTATATATACGTATATATATATATTTGCGTGTGTTTTTATGCGTGGAAAATATATATACATTTGTACATATTTGCATATTTTATGTACATATTCGTCAAATTATCGTAAACACACCCAAAAAAGCTTCTCTCCAAGCCACACAGAAGCATTTATTTTCAATCAATTTCGGCATTTGTTTGAGGCTAAATACATTTTCTGTTAATGACGAAGAAAATAGAAGTTTTGCAGCTGTTGAAAAAAACACAGATGGTTTCTTTGGTGAGGAGGCCAATGAAAATACACATACATTCACATATACAGGCATTCTAGGTGTAATCTTCTCTCTCTCTCTCTCTCTCTCTCTCTCTCTCTGTGTGTGTGTGTGTGTGTGTTTGCGTATATATATATATATATATACATGCTTGGGGGACATTTATATGAAGACACCTTATGAATAAAAGTACAGTTTCCGTCATTGCCCCTCTACTCCCCAAAACCCAAACGTTTCAAAATGACTTCCTGAAAGAGAAAAAAAAATAATAATAAAAACAAATTTGTCAGAAAAGGCCGTCCGTTATTTCCTGGTAAATTTGACAAATAAGCACTTTTACACGTCAGTTCAAATTCTGCAAACTTCTCTCTATAAAAGGCAGATGTCTGAGTAGCTAGACGTGGTGCAAGGCTTAGCAGGTTTTTCTTGCGAGATCAATTACAATTGAGTAGTGAGTTCGATCCTCACTAGGTGCTTCACGCCTTCTGCTACATCTATATTGCGCTTAGAAAATCATTTTTCAATCAGCACTAAGTGCTCCTTACTTTCGGCTCTGTCCTGCATCGAATCTAATAAATTGCTATAAACCTGGTGTCTGTCAAGGTTGGCTGTGGTTGCAACAGCTTTCAGTCTAGCAAGTTATAGAAAAGCGGTTACCTTGTGCAATACTGTGCCAGGCAAGTAAGAAAATGCATTTTTTAACAAAATATCTATTGTTAGTGCAATTCAGGGAGATTTCAGTACGTTCAAAAATTTCTAGACATGTGGCCGAATGATTAGAATTTGCATCTTGGGACCCTGGTTCTAATCTGACTATAGCCAATTAGTTTAAAAATGTTACTTCTTGATAATCTATACTTCTTCCTTAGGTGCCAAGGACGATCATGTCTCTTTTCTTCGATTTATGATAGGTTAATGTAAACTTTCTGCTGCAAACGTTATAAGACCCAATCTGTCCTACTATTTAACCCATGGCTGGAGGAAAATGATGGTTACCTTTCAGAATGGTATCTGCACTTAAGTGAACGTAATGAATTTCGAATATGGTTCTCTGATCTCTTATTCCGAGCCGTTATACATCAAACCATAAACACCAGGTTTACACCACCTGGTATACCCAATCCGTCTTCCATCTAGGGACTGACCACATTCAACATTGCTTAACTTCGGTTTAAACCTGATATGGCTAAAAGCTATATCATCCATACATCCAAGCTTATACCAGCTAGTATTCACAAGTGGTCACCCATCTAGGGACTAGCCACGTTCAATGTTGCTTGTTGTGGTGATCGTGATATGGCTTTTTTCTCAGGTTGTTCATATCTATATATATATATGTGTGTGTGTGTGTGTGTGTGTGTGTGTGTGTGTGTGTGTGTGTGTGTGCGTGCGTATCGCTCATTCAGTAATGGATTAGAGAACTCTGGCTATTGGGCGTGTATAATGATAATATACCCGCTAAAAAGTCTGCCTTCTTCTACCGAACGCCCATAGCCCAGAGGTAGAATCGCCGACTGACGCCAGTTCGGTTGGGTTTCAATCCTGGGTGAAAAGCAATCGAGTCTAACCGTACTGATGAGCTGTGATACAGTGAAGCAGATCTGTCTGCGGATGACTATATATATATATATATATATATATATATATATATATATATATATTGATATATAAGTAAGAAATAGCCATAGCAAAAACAAAATGTCAAAAAAATTTGATGAGGTTAAGAAGGTTAAAAGTTTTAACTATGGGAATAAAAACGAATTATAAATCTCACTGGCATTAATGTTTCAAAGCTAGAGGCTGGATTTGCTGACGTAATCAGTTGAATCAAGAAGATGAAGATGAGAAATTACGCCAAAAGAGGTGTTGCTGCCTTATTGGTTGAACAAAAAAAAACCCACCTCGAGATGTGTAGGTGGAGGTAATCTCATTGGTCAAAGATTTGATTTGCATAGATACCCAGGGTCCAGCCAGCACCTCCCAAGAGAATTTGGGACAAGCATAAAAATCGGGACCCCAAGTCGACGTCCAGTCGACGTCCAGCTGGTTCTCGGCTCAGAGATTTACCGACGGAGGAAGGAGTGTTCCCAACCTGGAGCCATGCCGTTTGCCTGCCGGTCGTAGAGACAGTGACAGTCGCCTCCCGTAGATCTCCTGGCTGAAGGTATAAAGAAACGTCAAAAAGCCTGCCGCCGACCGACTAAAAAGAGTTAAAGTCGAATAAGGCGCCTCCGATAGTGTCCTGGCTCAAGATGTATAGAAACAGAATGAGCCAAGAAAGAGTTAAACTAGCTGAAAATAAAGACAAAAATTGTCCAACATTTGGATATTTTTTCTTATGCTGGTTCTAAGCTTTCGGCTCACATGAGCCATCTTCAAAGAGGTTACAGGGACGTTAACATAAGGACATCCACCATCAAAGATGATATTATCTTGTGTTGACATAAAACATTGCTACAGTCACCGAATAGCAGACGCAGTTTGTAAATTTGTAATGCGATTCTATGACGTCACGCCGCGGGAGAGACCGAAATGCTAACAGAGCCATTTGTCTAAATGCAATGTAATGTGTTGTGATCAGATTGAGATGTGATTTTATGAAGTGTGGATTTTGCTTTGATTTAATGTAGATGGCCTCCAATATCTGATGGTTCTTCTTACTGTGTGTATGTGTGAGTATTATTGTGTTATCGCTTAAAATCTGTTTAATATTACCTACATGGCTATGTTTTTCTAAGAAATGTTGTTTAATTGAACCATGATCAGAAAGGTGGCAAGTAAGTCTACGGGAGAGCGTGGTTGTAGTAAAACCAATATACGGAGCGGGTTTATTACAATTTTTTCTAAATTTTCCCCGTAAATTATAACCAAAATACGATTTTTAGAACGACTCATGATTGTCTGTTAGATTTGTAGTCGCAGGAACTAATGAAATAACAATCCACAGTTCGTTGCATTTACTTTTTAATAGTGCTCGATACGCAGTAGAGGAATATTTGTAGTAATATGTATTATTATTGGAGTTTATAATGAGAGGAACTTTTTTGCTGCACTATACCCTTGGGAAAGGTATTAATCAGTCACTTCCTTCCAGTTATGGGTTAAATAACAGGACAGATTGGGTTCTATAGCCTTGGTCGGCAACCAGTCTACCGCAGAAAGCAATGGCAACCTACTGCGGGATAATCTTTTGCCCAGTCAGTCATGTCTCTTTCGAGACATGATCGCCCAAGCGTGTATCACGTATGGCACTTAACTGACTGAAGGTTGTCATGTTTCGGTGCTATTTTTGATACCTCATCAGGCGATATATATATTTGAGGTGCTAGAAATACCACCGACAAACGACAGCTCTTGTGTAGCGAAAAATGTTTTTATTAAAAAATTTAATAAAATATTACTATATATATATATATATATATATATATATATATATATATATATATATATATATATATCAATAAACTAGCAGTTTAGTCCGGTTTCACTCGGGTATTATAAGGAATAATAAGAACTAGCGGAACCTGTGGAATTTCCACGGAAGGATAATTTTACTTTGTCATACTACAGATGATAGTAACGTCTTCAAACATAAAGGTATTGGATAATAAAATAACGATAACACAGTGTGTAATTTTATTAAAATATCTATAAAAGTAATGTCCATAGAAGCTATTTTACTGTAATCTTATATTATATTAAGCGGCGTATGCACAGACCATAACCAAAATATCTATAAAAGTAATGTCCATAAAAGCTACTTTACTGTAATCTTATATTATATTAAGCGGCGTATGCACAGACCATAACCAAAATACTGTACGCTATTTTGTGAGAGATTTTGAAAAAGAAAATGTTTTTTATTTATTACTGAAAAAATCATGGCTCTTGTGTCCATTGTAAACAGAAAAGACCAACTGATTAATGGCCAATTTCGTTATTAGGTCTCGGGATACGACAACAAACCTACCTATTTTTACTATATTGTACAGTACACACACACACACGCACACACACACACACACACACACAATTACTGCTACAACCGCCAGCTTAAGCTGCTATTACTACGGTAATGCTATAGACTCTCTTCTCCTACTCTCACTCTTTACTACCCTTCCGTTTGGCAAAGGTGAGAGAAAGGCTGAGGAGAGTAGCATTTATAGATTATAAAAGATAGAGGGTAAGGAAAAGCTCGTGTAGAGAGTAAGTGTGTAACGGGCGGAGGAACTAAGTAACTATCTAAGAAAGGAAGAAGCAGAATTACTATATAATAAAAAACATATGACGAATTTACATAGCAAATACTTACACAACGTCCACCCTCGTCACTTTTATAGATATAGATAACAATGTAGAATGCATCTATTGGATTAGGGTGGGAGGGGCAACATATATAGATGACGGACCGGTTTCAATCCCAACCACTTCAGGGTCATCTGGGAAGTTTATTTCGTTTTTAAAAAATTTAAAATGAAGATGATTATGCATAAGAGACAGAAAAATAAATAAATAGACAGCGAAAAGGGAGAAACAGGAAATGAAAAAAAATTGAAGGAATTCCTTTTCCTCTTTTATTCCTTTTTCTGTAATCATTATACACTGATAATTTGAAGTCCAAGGAGGCACTCTCTCTGTTTACTGAGAGACGGCCCCCTGAATCTACTATACAGTGACTTTAATGCCTGCAAATGAAACAACGAGTGCGAACCTGACAGAACAGAAAACCAGTTCACACTAAAATCAGTCACACAATCTCTGCTATTTATCAAATTTTGAGTAACAGCTGACCCGGATGGCTCATACGGGCATCCGGATTAAGAACTTTAGTGGGACATGTTGTGAAATCCTACAGTCCAAGCGCTGCGAAGTCCTTCCTATGTAGTTGCAACCGCAATAACAATTAATCATATAAATCACAGATGAAACATGATGAGGAGGAAGATCCTTACGCATTGAAGGAATATGTATATATATGTATATATATATATATTGTTTAATTACGATAATTTTTAGTGCCAAGATTGTTGTTTTTCAGTGGGTTTAATGATAAAATAAAATACAAGCAGATTTTTATCGTAAAGTGCTCGATATCAGAGTGTAGACAGAGCGTTGATAGGTACAAAGAGTTTGTCTCTTCAATAGAGCAGATTCATACCGACTTCGAAGTTATCGGCAAACAGCCCTGACGAGTGAGAACATCATAACGGTGTCCGCACGAAACCTGGGAGTAGGTATGAATCTGCTCTTTTAAAGAAACAAAAACTTTGTAACTATATATATATATATATATATATATATATATATATATATATATATATATATATTAACGTATTTTTTCTGAGATCAGGGTTTCAAGGCACCATGTCAGAAGGACTGTGCATGAGGACTTCCTAAGATTTTTTTCGTCTAAATCTATCTTACACATATACAAATCTACCATCCACCCGTGCATTAAATAGTGCTGTCACATCTGGTCCATCTATCCATCTCTGGCTTCTTGACAAACGAAAAATAATTGACCTCGACCTGTTACTTCAAGTTCAGTCACTTTTTCATCAACGTAATATGACTTCCCTCTGTCTCTTCTACAAATACTTTCACGGCTTTTGCTTCGATTAGCTTAGCTTCCTGGTGCCCCCACTAAATGAATTTACTCGAGCTACTAGACTAGCGTATAGGTCGCACCCTTTTACAGTGAAACCAATCAAATGTAATCGCAGCTTCTACTTTAAAGTTTCTTTGCTCGCACTTCCTGCCGATGGAATTCTCTTCCGTGTACTTCCCTGAAAGCTAAAATCTCCAAGAATTTAAATGCAAAGTCAGTTGCCATCTCTTATCTTCTTGGCTCACATCCTTTCCCTGACAACCCTTGTATCATGTTCTTTCTTTCCACTCTACTCTCATGCAGCCCTCTTCACACCAGTGTTCTCACCCTTCTCTTACCCACTCTCTCATTCCCCTGTAACTTGTTCCTCTTTTTCATCACTCACCTCTTCTTGAACCCTCTGCGCCCCTTGCTTGAGGTGAAATTCTTAGAAAAAAAAGTTATTATTTTCTCCATGATATTCATGCAACTTTAATTAATATTGATATATATTTTTTTATAATTTGCTGTTTGTAAGGATGTATTTGTGAATTATTTTAAAGAATATTTTCCTTATTTTTGCTTTTATTGTTGAGGGTGAGGAGGGTTGAAACAATTTTTTTCTGATGTTTTTAATTGTTTTCGGTTTTTGTATTTTATTTTCTTTGAATATCCACTGTATCTTGGGGCTTATGTATTTACTTTTTGCTTTTATTGAATATATTTAGGCTGCTAGAATTTGTCTATTTTGAGGGGGAAAACCTGTTTCCACTCAGTGTATTATCTTATCTTCAGTATTTTCTTGTCTTTTTTCTGTTTTATTCTTGAACTAGCAGTATAGCCCGGCGTTGCTCGGGTGTAATGAAAGCTTTAAAACTAATCCGTGGTCCTGGAGCTCAGACTCTTTGGACTTTGGCACAAAAGGCTGAAAAGTTTCCAGTTAAAGCGAAACCGTAGACTGAAAGAAAAATGAATAGATGTAAGTCAAATTTTGATTTCCTGCTATCGATATCAAATAAGTTTTTTTTTTGTCGTAAACTGAATTTTGAAGGCTAAATAAGTCCTCTGAGTAAATGGTGTCATGGCTTAGACTAAGAACTACAATTATACATACTTAGAGCCAAACCCGAAGAAAAACTAAAATAAAAGGGCTGAAAAAAATACAGACATACAGGCAGATAAACAGACACACACACAAACATCTTATCTTTTATATATAAATATTATCGATTTTCTGCACTATTGTAAGAAGTGCAACCTTGAAACTTCTGAATATCGTTTCTTATGTCTTTGTCTATGAGTGTATGAAATTTGATTAAAATCGAATCACTCCTTCTATAACCAGATTTTTTCGATTATCGATTTTTGGTATTTATCAGGTGTACCTCGACACAAAACCTAGCTAAGAACACTCACAGACGCTTATAGTACAACTGTGTGAATTTTCAAGAAAATCGGTTCAGCCTATTGGGTTCTATAGCCTTGGTCGGTAACCAGTCTACCGCAGAAAGCAATGGCAACCGACTGCGGGATAATCTTCTGCCCAGTCAGTCATGTCACTTTTTACCTGCCGTCGAAAATGATGCAAAATATTGAGAGGACAATTAGCTGTTTCCTCACATGTTATCGCCTCTGAGCGTGAGAGTATATATATATATATATATATATATATATATATATATATATATATTTAAGATTTTATTATTATAATTTTTAAAATGTTTTTTCTAGATTATTTATAAGCTAATTTAAGGGTATTTTTAGTAAAGCTTTTATTCAGAGGATTATTACTGGGAAAATGTTTCATAATTAAATTGAGAAACTTTTGCCCTAAAAAAATATAAAGCATTTTAAAAACAAAATTACAGTATTAAGCTCTATTCAGTATTGAGCCCTTTTATAAAAGTAAATGCAACAAACAGTAGGCTTTTAATCTATCTGTTCTTACAGTTTCTAATAAAATACACAAACACACACGTGTGTGTGTGTGTGTGTGTGTGTGTGTGTGTGTGTATGTGTGTGTGTGTGTGTGTGTGTTATTAAAAAAATCTCTCATTCATAAAAATGAAGTGGAGAAAAATTAATTACAAGGAAAATAACTTTGATATAACAATGGGATCTTTAGACTCTGCAGAGTCTTCCAAACTGGTTAGCTTATTTGTACTATGCAATCTTACAGCCTATATGGATATAAATACTGAAGATATTGGATTATACAGGGATGTGAGTGAGGAATGCCACAAATTTTAAAATAGATAAAATTAGAAAGATAATATATAGAGAATTAAAAAATCTTAATTTAAAAGTGATTATTAATACAAATATAAAAAAGTATATTTCCTCAATCTGACTTTAAATTCAGAAAAATATACTCCAACGATATTTTTTTTTTTTTTTTAATCATTTCACCCCAAGCAAGACAGAAACGCCACTGATGTGCAGGGGGTTACATAAATGTAAAAAGATTAATTAGAAAAGAGTGAGGAGTACAAGCTAGTTAGAAAGGAACAATAGAAAGCTGAGAAAGCAGGTGCAATGACAGATACATGGGCGGAGAGAAAGGGAAGGTTATACAGGGGAGGGGAGAGAGCTAGAGGCCAGTGGTTAGTAGGTGAGTATTAACTTTGCTTTTAAATTTCTGGAGGTCATAGCCGTCAGGAAAGCAAGAATACGGGAGTGAGTTCCACAGGCGGGAAGTGCGAGAGAGGAAGCTGCAGGAGTAGAATTGTCGTCTGCGTTTGGCTAACCTGACTGTGAATGGGTGGGACACAGTTGCCAGTCTGGTTGGACGGGTAAACACCTGTTGAGGAGGCATCAGTGACTTAAGCTCATCCGAGCAGAAGCCATGAAAGTATTTATAGAAGAGACAGAGGGAGGCCACATTTCGACGATGGGAAAGTGGCTGCAGACGAGTCGCCAGATCAGTACCTATCACATTACAGACTCTCCTTTGGAGCTTGTCAAGAACACTGAGGAGAACGGCAGGGGCACCTGACCATAAATGGCAGCAGTACTCCATGCACGGACGGATGGTTGACTTGTATATATGCAGGATGGATTCAGGTGGAAAAAACATCCTGGATCGACATAGTGACCCAATCTTCTTAGCAGTAGATTTTGCTATGGATTCAATATAGTGCTTCCATTTGAGGTCTGAGGACAGGGTAGGTCCGAGGAGGCGTAGTGTATTACTCTCCGGGAGAATCATCTAAAAAAAAATTTAGAAAAATATATATTCCAACGATATAAAAAAACCAAATACAAATCCTTCACATATCCACCCAAAATCTAACTATCCTTCATCTATCATTAAGCATGTACCCTCATCCATAGAGTATAGAATTAGTAGAAATCCAGCAAATGAATAAGTGTTTAATAAGTACAGTAATTTTTCTAATACTGCCTTAAAAAATAGTGGACATAAAAGCCCAAATATTAAATATGTAAAAGAGAAGGTCAACTCTCGAAGAAAAAGTAGGAATAGAAATAACATTTGGTACACACCCCCTTTCAACCAAATGATAAGCAGTAAATTAGGTAAAAAAATCCTTGCTTTGATTAAGAAACACTTTCCAAATAATAATCCATTAAGTAAGACTTTCAATAAAAATACTCTTAAATTAAGTTATAGTTGTATGAATAATCTAGAAAAAAATTGTAAAAAATCATAATAATGATATTTTAAATAAAAATTAAAATCTAATTGAAATTAAGAATAATCCAATAACTGAGATTAACAATTTGGACAATAATAAATGTAATTGTAGAAACCCTATAGAGTGTCCTTTGGAAAACAGATGCCTTACAAAATCCATTGTTTAACAATGTACTATTTCTTCAGTGGAAAACCCTAGTAATATAAAGATTTATGTTGGTAGTACTAAGAACTCTTTAAAAACATGATTTTAACAACACACATCTTCATTTAATCATTATTATGTAGTACTTATTAGTACTTATTAGTACATAAATAGAACATCCTTATTGAAATATTATTGGTATCTAAAAGAAACAAATAAAACCCCCACATTAGAATGGAAAATTTTAAAAAAGCTCGAATATGTAACTCTTTAAATGACCCATGCCCCTTGTTTTCATATGAAAAACAATATAATATTAAATTTCTTAAGAATAAAAATCTACTAAATAAATGTAATGAAATAAATGTCATATGTAAACATTGCAATATGGTTAAAAAGATTCTTCTTAAAAAAATAAAAAAATAAAAATATTTATTTACTTACAGATATTTGTTTTATATTATGAAAGAATAATAATTAAATGGATATTAAAATGATTAAATTAATATTTAATTTTTTAATAATTAAGTAGATATTTAAAAAAGAATTGTATGAGAATATTATAATATAATAACATTTAAAAAAATAATAGAATTAATTTTAAAAATTTTAATAAATAAATAAATAGATATTAAAAGTTCTCTTAACAAATTAAGAGTTTTAGAAAAATTAGAATGAAATGCATTCTGAATCAAAATAGAAAATAGAATAATTACACTCAAAGGTCCCTTTAAGTTAGATCAAAAATAGAAAATGTTTTCTTTCTTTTTTTTTCTCTCTTTTTTGTTTTAGAAAATGATGAGATACAGAGAAAATTAAAGGAAAAGAATTTATAACAATAATGGTTACATCAACGGAAATGGAGTCTAGACAGGGGTTTTGAAATAGGCTGACACTTTTGCCGTTAAGATTGAAAGAAGAAATCATGTATTACCCAAAAATATAAACTTTTTTTTCAAATTTAATGTGAATCTCTTTTCTGATTAGTTAATTTAAACACACATAAATTTTATGTCTTCCTATATCTATAAATAACAAACATATTGTTTCTTATATTCAAATGAAAATAATTTTCGCAACAATGATCTAACATTTCCTCATGACTAGGTAAAAATCTCGAAACATAGTAATTTCCATGTTGCAATGTAAAATATATTACTTTTAATAAAAAAAAAAATATATATATACGGTCTGTATATATATATATATATATATATATATATATATATATATATATATATATATATATTGTGTTGACATAAAACTCCGCTTGGCATCGGCAATAGTTACCAAAAATAATAAAAAGATTGTATTATGACATTAAGAATTGTATTAGAATATAATAATAAAATAAATTTTATATTTAAAAAGAATAAAATGAATTTTAAAAAAATGTTTTAATAAAGAAATGAATATTAAAAAATGTTATTTATAAATTAAAAGTATTGAAAAATTAGAATAAAATGCATTCTGAATCAAAATAAAAATAGTATATCATACTCAAATGTCCCTTTAAGTTAGATCAAAAATATAAAATGCTTTCTTTCTTCATCTCATTTCTTTTAGAAAATGTTGGAATATGGAGAAAGCTGAAAAAAAAAATTTTGTAACAATAATGGATACATCAATGGAAATAGGGTCTAAACAGGGGTTTCAAAAATTAAGTTGACACTGGCTGTTAAGATTGAAAGAAGAAATCATGTATTCCCCAAAAATATAGACTTTTTTTTCAAATTTAAAGTGAATCTCTTTTCTGATTAGTTAATTTAAACATACACAAATTTTTATGTCTTCCCATATCCATAAATCACATATTGTTTCTTATATTCAAATGAAAATCATTTTCACAACTATGATCTAACATTGCCTGATGACGAGGTAAAAATCTCGAAACATAGAAATCTCCGTGTCGCAATGTAAACTATATTAATTTTAAGTAAAAACAAATTTCATTTTATATATATATATATATAAATGTGTCATATATATGTGTCATATATATGATGGGATACAGAGAAAATCTCAAAACATAGAAATCTCCGTGTCGCAATGTAAACTATATTAATTTTAAGTAAAAACAAATTTCATTTTATATATATATATATATATATATATATATATATATATATATAAAATGAAATTTGTTTTTACTTAAAATTAATATAGTTTACATTGCGACACGGAGATTTCTATGTTTCAGATTTTTTCTGTATCCCATCATATATATGATGGGATACAGAGAAAACTAAAGGAAAAAAATTGAACAATATGATTATGAGTGTGTTTGTGCGTTTGTGTGTCTGTATTAATCAAAAGTGAGAATTAGATTGAACTATGAAGTTCGATGTTAAAGTTTTACGGAGGTCAGTTGTAGCATTATATCATGATAAAATAACACAGTTGTTTCTGTTTAGAGAAGACATATTATTCAGATGTGTAGAAAGTGGTTTTGAACAACAGGTCAGATTTTAGGTTTTGGGAGAAATTAATTTTTATACTACAGAATTTTTTAAAGAGGCTAATTATTTAAAATAAAATTCAAATTAAGTAACTACGGTATACTAAGGTATATTGGTGTTATAAAAAATAAGTAAGTATTGTGTGAGTTATTAATTTTTGTAATATTAGAGTATAAGTTATAAATGAACATTATAATTAATTAAATTTTAAAGTGAAATATTTACAGTGTTTATTATCATGATTTTTAATAATTGCTTCTAGATTATTTGTACATCTATAAGTTAATTTATGGGTATTTTTATAAGGGTATTTTTATAAGGGTATTTTTATTAAAAATTTTAATTACAGGATTATTACAGAGGAAATGTTTCTTAATTAAATTGAGGAAAATTTACCCTGATTTTGCGTTAAGGATTTGGTTAAATGTGGGTGTATACAAAATATTTGTTTTATTTCCACTTTTTTTGTTATGGTTATACTAGCAGTATAGCCCGGCGTTGTTCGGGTGTAATGAAAGCTTTAAAACTAATCCATGGTCCTGGAACTCAGACTCTTTGGACGTTGGCACAAAACACTAAAAAGCAATAGTTGTTTCCAGTTAAAGCAAAACTGTAGACTGAAAGAAAAATGAATGGATGTAAGTCAAATTTTGATTTCCTGGTATCAATATCAAATAAGTTTTTTTCGTCGTAAACAGAATTTTGAAGGCTAAATAAGTCCTCTGAGTAAATGGTATCATGGCTGAGACTAAAAACTACAATTATACCTACTTAGAACCAAACCTGAAGCAAAAACTAAAATAAAAGGGCTGAAAAAATACAGACATACAGACAGATAAACACACACACACAAACATCTTGCCTTATATATATATTATCGATTTTCTGCACTATTGTAAGAACTGCAACATTGAAACTTCTGAATATCGTTTCTTATGTCTTTGTCTATGAGTGTATCAAATTTGATTAAAATCGGACCACTCCTTCTATAACCCGATTTTTTCGATTATCGATTTTCGATATTTATCGCGGGTACCTTAACACAAAACCTACCTAAGAACATTCGCAGATGCTTATAGTACAACTGTGTAAATTTTCAAGAAAATTGGTTCAGCCATTTCAGAGTCTATAGGTAACGGACACACACACACACATACACACACACATACACACACACAGACAAAGTTCCATTTTTAAATAAGTTTAGATATATGGGTTTTAAAGTGACTCATGTTTCTAATTTTCTAACCTGGCAACCCTAAGTATATTTACGAGCGGCCTTAATTTTTTTTAATTTAGAAAAAAAAATGACAATTTTGCTCCTGTATATAAATACTTGTTGCAAAAATAATTTTCTTTTTTAAATTCTTTAAAAATTATTCGTCTTTAAAAAAAATCTCTGAGGAAGCTTGTTAAACATGTTAGATTGAAGATACTTTTTCTTACCTGTTTTTTACTTATTCATATATATATATATATATATATATATATATATATATATGAATAGAAAAGTAAATCTCTATATATATTTATTTGTTTGTTTCAAGGTTTAACGCTGTATCAATCATTTAAGGTCATAACCAATGATTTTGGGTAAGGTTATTTTATTTTTACAACATTTTTCTTTTCAAGTATCAAGATTCATTGGGATTTGTTTTTTTTAAGAGCAGGGTCCCCAAGTCCTACCCTTGTTATTTAACCCATAACTGGAGGGAAGGGACGAATTCATACCTTTCCCAAGGGTACCAGTGCTTAAGTGAATGCAGGGTATTCAACTGGAATTCGAACTCGGCTCACCAATTTCTCTTTCCAAGTGGATATCCACTGCACCACAACGCACATCCGTCACTAAACGCTTACAGCACCTGGTATTCCCAAGCGGTCACCCATCTAAGTACTGACCAGGCTCAACATTGCTTAACTTTGGTGATCGAGCGAGAACCGGTGTATTCAACATGATAGGCCACAAGCCTCTCTCTCTCTCTCTCTCTCTCTCTCTCTCTATATATATATATATATATATATATATATATATATATAGGCCGTAAGCCTCTATATATATATATATAGAATATATATATATATATATATATATATATATAGAATAAGTAAATACACACACACACACACACACACACAAATATATATATATATATATATATAGGAAAGAATATTAATAAAAAGTTTTGAATTTAAAGACGTACTTTTTTAAACAGTATTTGTTTATTTTTATAGTGTTTTATATTTCAGACCGCCCTCGGTCCTTCATCAGAAACAAGTGATTTTTAAATTAGAATTGGAAACGTATTTTTACGATGGCGTATATATATATATATATATATATGAATAGAATAAGTAAGTTTTTGATTTTGTCAACTGCACATTATAGTAGTCAGTTGTGAGAAGAGGTGTGACATGACGTCATTCACTCTGCCAGAAATTTTGAAACAGCATGCTGTACTGCTTGGCATTCATGTCAGAATTACCAAAATGAGCATTTCGAAGTGTTCGGGTGTGAATCGAAAAGAGTTGGATGAGTCTAGTGGTGATTACGAAGGTGCAACAGGTCGGAAAACTCACTTTGATTGTCCTGATAAGTAAAGTATTCCCAAATGTGTTGATGAAGGCCTCGGACTCAAAAAAGGAGTCCTACATCAAGTGTCATGAGGAGATAGCGCTACTCTGGTTAAGAGGGTGGCCGCTAGAAGACCCTATGTCTGGCAACAAAATTCCTTGTAAAGATGAACTAAAATAAAGTATTATGATAGCATTCACTAACTTAAACAAGGAGACGATCCAGAAGAGAAACAAGAGATTCCAAAGTTGTCTGAAGGCTGTAGTTGAAGACATTGGCGATTTTATTGAATGAATTTACTCTTTAGTATTTCAAGTTATTTTTGTGTAATTTTTGCAAATATATCTGTTAAAATGAGATGTCAGTGTTGTGTGTGTGTGTGTGTGTGTGTGTGTGAGATTAAAAACTGTCCTGAAAAAAATTAAATTGAAAGGGGGTTAAAGGATATGACAAAGTAAGCAAGTCAAAACGTGGTACCTTCTCATCTTGGTCAAATCTACCATTTTTATTAAATATAAATTCAAAAAGTGAAAAATTGTTCACATCACCAAAAACTAATTATTACACAAATTAGAAAAAAAAAATTGTACATTTTGAAAAATCTCTAATCAAAATTTTTAACATCTCAACATTACATATTTTCAAAATTTAAATTTTTTTTTTTTTTCTCTAGTGAAGAATTTTACAAAAGTTTAAAATTTGGCAGCTGAGTGAAAAAAAAGGTGTTAACAATGCATCGTAAGAGAAAAAAAAAAGACACAAATCCCACAAATTTTAAGGCAAGGGAAATAACTTAGTGTAACATAATTTGAATTACTTCCCTTGATCGTATTCTTTTTCCAGTTTGGAAATTTTAATTCTGTATCATGTTATTAAATATATTAAATACATCAAAACAGACATTAAAAGATTTCTTGTAAAACGTGGTAATACTTATTTCTAAGTGACAATAATAACAACCATTTATTTTATATTAATTCATCTCAGCAGATGATTGAGACAATGGCAGTATTAATTCTTTCAAAAGTTAAGACGAAACACAAAAATGAAATAAAAATATGAATACTGATTTATTTGTAATTTCTTCCATTTAAGTTTTAATATTGCAATAATTAAAAATATTTTAAATTATTTTCATTCGTATTTGTGCTATTAAACAAGTCAGTTTTCAAAACATTGATTTGTGGTCCACAGTCTAAGTGACAATCAGACATTAAGATTCAAGTTAATAAAATTTAATGCCATTTGAATTGGCTAAGGATTTTTATAAATACTTGTCTTCCCACATGGACAAGATGCGGTTATTTTAAAAAGTGAAAACCTTGCAGTCATGGAACAGTATTAAAAAATGTACAATCCCCTTTTTTTTTCCTTTTTTTTTTTTGCACTCATTGTTAAAACAATAATTGTTATAGGTGATGACAATCTGTTTGGTTTGCTCTTATGTCCAGTGAACAGACCAGATTATCCTATAGGCGACAGCCTAATGTCACTCGAAATCTAAATATTATGAACACAATTTTATGGCCTCAAGATAAAATGTATTGTTTGTCATTCTGCTATACAATTAATTGCTGGTAATTCTACTATAATTATGTGATTTTATACATTTATAGTTTTTTTTTTTTGTTTGGGAGTTCACTATTTACCCATAGATGGGACCCTAACAGCTGTTACCACCCCGTTCCAGGGTCAACTTTGGAACAACAGCAATTAAGAGATGGTTCCACATTGAACAGATGTTAAAAGATAGCTACTCTAGTTTATTTAAAAATAATTTGCAATAATTTTATTTCAGGCTATGTAAATATTGCTAAATATATCACGCATAAAAAATATTGCAGGTGTGGGTGAGTTAGGGAATTGCTCCACACAGGGAGGGGTATAATTTAATTAGCCTAGGTGCCCCAAAAGGTCATCATTCAACCCTGCCAGTAGTTAAAAAAAATCCCTTCAGTGGTGAGTTCAACTAACGAGATGGTAAATGCAGTGAATTTTAACTGACGGCAGGCTAAAATCTGCATATAAGACTGGATGACAGGCAGTATATCCAGGGAGGGGATAACATCGATTGGTGGAAGGCTTCCAAGACTGCAGTCAATGGACAAGGTGGTGGGTTTCCCTGATGGAATCAATGGCCACATATCCGTGACCAAGACGAGTTTTCAAATCGGGGGGACATCAGCTACGGTTTGTTTTTGGAGAGGAATGGGATCCGCCAGGTCAAAACACACTGCACACGAATAAACACCTTTCAGATGAATACACCAACTTTCATTTCAGATGTTGGCATGCAACCGAGGCATAAGAAGGAAGCTGGTCGTGTTTGCAGCGATCATACGACTGTACATCCGGTCATAGGACTGATATTGATTTTGCACTCGCCTTTTTTTGGCACATCACAGACATCAGGAATTAACCCATACACCCTTAAGTGCAATGGGGGAGGTCTTGTTTGAAGAGATGGGACCAGATACTCCACTCTCATTACAGCCCGAGAGTTACGAATTTCTGGAAATTTTTTTCAAGTTAGTTATAACCAGCCTTTGACATTTCACTCGCCTGATCAACTCGAAAACTTAATTGGACAATTAAAGTTTATTGCTTTACTCGCCAGTGGTCGATTAAAAATCTCACAAAGAAACGTGTCCCTTCAAATATAGAAAAAGGAAATCTGATTTCTTTTACAACCCAAAAGTATACCATTGAAGATTCACAAGTTACTTAGAATGACCTACAATGACTTTTATTGTCCCTGTCAGTGTAAACATTCGTTTAATTAACACTTTCAGAGTGGAGCCAAAATTAAAGACGCTCACAGATTTTTAGAAACTCATTTGGAAAAATATTATCCTTGACGAAACATCTATATTTTCTCTCTGCTTATAAAAAGTAAAAATGAACATTTGAAAGAAAAAAAAAAATAAGCATACTTCTTTCAACCACGCACCAAAAAACAAATAATACAAATAATAATTTTTTTTTATAGAAAATCGTTAAGAAAATCAGATCAGTTATTTTTTTATCATCTATGAGACGGAGGTTGTAGTCAAACAGAAGAAAGAAACTACAAATTTAGATAACTCCACTCAATTGCCAAATAACAAAACAAAAAACAGCATATCATGATATTAAAAGAGCTCAAACTTAATAAAAACAAAGTTTTATCATCAAAATGTTTATGCTATTATTAAGAGGAAAGAACACATTTTTTGTCAGCGATTTACGCTATGTTTATGTAAGGCGACTATTAAAAAAATGGAGTCGGTTTAGTAAAATGATTTTGGGGTGAGTAAATTTTCCCTCGCTCTTGACCGCTGGTCGAGTGATTTCTTTTTCAAATCTCAAAGGCTGGTTTTATAACCAGCCTTTGAGATTTGTAAAGTAGTGGGTTATTTGTCATGAAGACATTATTGAAATATCTCCCTTGTCACGTTTTGTGTCAGGTTTTAATATATTTTATGAATTAACGAATGACATACAAAAAAAAAAAATTCTATTTCAGATAAAATAAGCAGAAATAATATTGGTGGCAACACCAAAGCCAGTTGTTTTCTTTTTTCTTTTTTGAAGCTTAAAAAGCAGATAGTAATCACTAAATACAATCAGTTATACTGAATTAGTGATCAGCACTGGAATTTTAAACATTGTTAAATGTTACAATGAAAAAATATCTTGATATAGAAAAGAAGAGAATATTTACATCCTGATATTTACTAAAGAAATTTTTGCAAACCTGGACCTTTCTGCCCACAAAAAGATGGAGTGTCAAAAAGATGGTTTTTCCCTTGACACTGCAATTATTTTAACTACCTTTAGTCTTTGGCACATGTTTACTGCTTTAAAAAGTTATGATTAGAATTGTAATAAAACTTATAAAAAACGTATGAAAGTGAATCGGTCAGGTTTCAATCCTGGGTTAAAAGCAATCGGAGTCTAACCGTTCTGATGAGCTGTGATACAACGAAACAGATCTGTCTGCGGATGACGATATATATATATATATCTAAACTTATTTATAAATGAAACTTTGTCTGTGTGTGTGTGTGTCTGTGTGTGTGTGTGTGTGTGTATCCATTACCTATAGACTCCAAAATGGCTGAACCGATTTTCTTGAAAATTTACACAGTTGTACTATAAGCGTCTGCGAGTGTTCTTAGCTAGGTTTTGTGTCGAGGTATTTCCGATAAATATCGAAAATCGATAATTGAAAAAAATCGGGTTATAGAAGGAGTGGTCCGATTTAAATCAAATACACTCAAATTTGATACACTCATAGACAAAGACATAAGAAACGATATTCAGAAGTTTCAATGTTGCAGTTCTTACAATAGTGCAGAAAATTTGATATCGATACCAGGAAATCAAAATTTGACTTACATCCATTCATTTTTCTTTCAGTCTACGGTTTCGCTTTAACTGGAAACAACTATTGCTTTTTAGTCTTTCGTGCCAACGTCCAAAGAGTCTGAGCTCCAGGGCTATGGATTAGTTTTAAAGCTTTCACTACACCCGAGCAACGCCGGGCTATACTGCTAGTGTTAAATAACAAGGTAGCTGATTCTCTAAGCGCCATTTAGATGTGGCACAAGAATACAAGAATACACGCTTGGGCGATCATGTCTCGAAAGAGAGATGACTGACTGGGCAGAAGATTATTCCGCAGTAGGTTGCCATTGCTTTCTGCAATAGACTGGTTGCCAGCCAAGGCTATAAAACTCACTCTGTTCTATTATTTAACCCATAATTGGAGGGAAGAAACGGATTAATACATTTTCCAAGGGTATTTGTGCGTGAGTGAATGCCAAGAATCTAACTGGAATTCGAACTCGACTCCCCGATTTGTCGTTCCGAGTCGATATCTCTTGCACCACAACGCACATCCAGAATAGATTAGATTTTATAGCCTTGGTTGGTAACCAGTCTACCGCAAAAAGTAATGGCAACCTCTAAAGAGTCTGACCATGGACCATGGATTAGTTTTAAAGCTTTCATAACACCCAAGCAACGCCAGGCTATACTGCTAGTATATATATATATATATATATTATAGTTTTTTGTTTGTTTATCAAATCATCAAAAAGAATTCTCACAATCTAAAAATATTTTTTAGCTTTAAATAGCGTGCAAAGGGTTGATAAGCGATAGAAAACAAATCAATCAGTCAATGAAATACTGACTAGCAACACAGGCATGTCTTTTAGATTTATTTACATTCTCTGGAATATAAATGTATAGAAACTACCGTGGCCACAAAGTGAGGGATCAGTTTATATATTGATTGTAATATGGAATTGATCCTCCACTTTATATCCATATAATAATTTCTTGCAGGCATGTCTTTTAGATTTATTTACGCTCTCTGGAATATAAATGTATAAATTTTATCATGGCCACAAAAAGAACCTTTCAATAAAATGGTAAATAATAAGGATTTTCTTATATTTGGTTCATATATTTTTATAATTTAATATAAGTTTATTAATTTATAAATAAAAAATTGTTTTGATATTTATTTCTTCATAAATTGGTAAATGATAAATATTGCATCAGTTTTTAGAATGTCGTAAACATTCAATTATTCTTGTAAATAGACTAAACTATCGCCCGTTCACACTCCACCCACGTCTATTGAACAGGTGAAGAGGTTCATCCCTTGTTTCCTGTTTAGGATGCGGTTTCCGGTTTTCTCTTTTCCAATCTTTTCACTCCTATGTAGCCCCCTGCACATCAGTGGCGTTACTGCCTTGCTTGGAGTGATATGATTAAAAAAATAAAATAAAATAAAAAAATAAACAATCCAATAAGCGTTGAATATTTTTTCTCAAGAACAAAAACAAGATTATTAAATTCACTTTCGTCATGTTTAGGTTTCATTACAAATAAAGTCATCATTTTTAAAAATAATAAACATTGTCAAGGAGTGAAGGTAGTTAAAATAATAGCGGTGTCAAGGGAAAAAACTGTTTTTTGACATTATTTTTTGGTTGGTACAAAGGTTCAGTTTGGTTGAATTTTTTTTTTCATAATTTTAGTCCCTTTTATCTTATTTTTTTTTTTTTTTGCTTTTTATTACTCAAATTTTATTAGAATTAAGTATTTGAATTTCTTAAATGAGACATTGTTAATTTTTTTACTAATGTTTACTATATACTAGGCCTAAGAGCCACTCAATGTAGAGGGTTACAAAAAGCATTTTTTGGGTGGGCAGCAAGAGTAAGGGTTGCTGTTTATGTGAGAAAGAGAACAGTTAACCCTCGACAAGAAGTGGTTAAGATTGTGATGTTCAATGTATCTGATGCAAAAGATATCAATTTTATTTGGATTTATTTTTGAAATATTAAAGTCTTTAAGTTAGCTTTTCAGCAAGAACCTGCAGAAATCAAGCATTTCTGTACATTTTTTTCAGACTTTCTTTGAAACTAAATGCTCAAAAAATTGGTAAAAGTTATTAATGTAATTTTTGGTGCCGGTACTGATCAAATAAAACACCAACTTTCACATCAAGTGCAATGATGATTTTCTAAAAGAAGTGAAAAATTAACCCGCACTTATGTCAGGCAATAACAGCAAAAATTTCATGGTTTTCTGAGTTTAAGTTTTTAATTAATCATAATTCTTAAGTCAGTGATTCATTTATTTGCAACTTCCATGACTAGGAAACGACTTTGCAAATTCTTCTACTGAACCATTAAATATTTGAACATAACAAATTTTCAGAAAATATTGCAATATCTATAAGTTTGAATACAAATCATTAACGCTCTGCAATATTTTTAAGTTACACCTTTTCAATACTCAACTGTCGTCTCATCATTGTTGATTACAGTCAAGGTCATTTTCTGTTGCCACATTTTGTTTTTGTTGTGCCTAAGTTTTTACAACAAAATGAAACAATATTTACTTCGGTAAGGACATGACAATACCCCGAAATCCAAATGAAGTCTCCTGCAGTGTCAACATTGCCTGTAGAGTGATAAAGGGAGGTCTACAGGGAATAGGGTAGAAAGGAAAAGATTTAAAAATTGGCAAGGTTTTCCATTTCACTGAAGTAGACGTTAAATGCATGAGAGCATTATCACCTCCTCTACCTTCCCTTTCTTTCCATGTAGACTTTTTCCTCTGACTAAAACAAAATATATACGTACAGCAGAACCTGCCATATGCGACCCTCTTCATCAGCAACCACCTGTTGTTTATGTTGTTGTTCTATGCATGGACGATTTGACCCTCAGTGAGCGGCCACCTCCAGAATGCGACCATGTATATCTATCTACTCTATTTCTATCTCTCTGTTGCTCTACCCCGCCCACGATCGCTGTCAGTTTTTTACATGTTTTTTTCATGTATTATCGCAGATTCTCTTTTGCTATCACTCACTTCTAAGAAAAAAACTGAAACCGTATAATTTTTTAAGTCCACTTAATAAATATTTTTTGTGAATAAATATTTTGGTCTTTTGTTGACTGTTGTAAATACGTTTTTTAAAATTTTCAAATGAATTATGCTGAATAAATTTCTTTAAAGTTCGGCCATTTTCTCATGTTCTCATTTATTTATTACCAGATTACATGGTAAAATACTTATATGTACATTCTAGTGAGTGGAATATACATTCCTGGCGTAAATAGGTCATGACTATGAGCCTTCAGTGAGCGACCACCTGTTGTATGCGACCATTTTGTTGATGGCAGTAGGGGTAATTGCATACGACAGGTTCCACTGTGTGTGTGTATATATATATATATATATATAGTGTACAATTGCGATTATATTTAGCACCAAAGTTGTTTTTTTTCATGGCTATAAAGTGGGGGATCACTACAGGCATTATTGTAATACAGAATCGGTCCCCCACTTTATGTCCATATAATTTCTTGTAGTCATGTCTTTTAGATTTATTTAGATTCTCTGGAATTCGACGATGGCCACAAAATGAGCCAATCAATTCAAACTATAAAATAAGGATTTCCTGACATTCAGTTCATAAATTTGAATTATTTAGTAAATGTTTACTAATTTATGAAGTAAGAATTTTTCTCATTTATTTCTTAATAAATTGGTAAATGATAAATCTTGCATTGCATTTGTTTTAATTGTATTAG
Organism: Ascarosepion bandense; assembly: GCA_037127315.1. Classification (NCBI taxonomy): domain Eukaryota; kingdom Metazoa; phylum Mollusca; class Cephalopoda; order Sepiida; family Sepiidae; genus Ascarosepion; species Ascarosepion bandense. The sequence goes on from JBBBDQ010001849.1 coordinate 2,215,531, forward strand.
GTTTTAGTATGTCGGAAATATAAAATTCTTCTTGTAAATAAGCAGTCTAATAGTGGTTAATATTTTTGTTATAAATTTCTCAAAACCGAAAAAAAACAATGTATAATCCACTTTTATCGTTTGTTTAAGTTTACTTCAATTCTAATCATTGATTTTGAAAACAATAAACATTGCCAAGAAGTAAAGGTAGTTAAAATAATAATAGCGGTGTCAAAGGAAGAACCGTCCATTTGACACACTATTTCAATACAGGCACAAATGCTAAACATTGCCAAAATGTTAACGGCAATGCTTCATCCTAGAAATTCAAAACTTGTCACATCTGATACAAATTACAAAGACTATTATATCTAATCCTGTTAATGTAACATCAATAGAAATAAGAAATGCTAATATATATATATATATATATATATATATATATATATATAAGTTTCATTAAAAATGACAGACAAGATGATATGGTTAATTTCTTTTTTATAATTTTTCATGTGATCTTATAATTTTTTTTCTTTTTAGAACACAAATTATATAAAAATTAATTATTAATGAAAAAGAAAAATTCAAGACTCAACCATATCAACTATGAACACAGCCCAAAGATGCTGACCGTGTTTGGAATATAAAACATTTTTATAACTCTACATGCATACAAAAAACAATCTATATGTTCAGTTACAAGTAAAATAAAATTCATCCTTGATAATGGCTAAAAATATAGTTGAAAGCGCTTGGATAAATAAAACATTTGGAGAATTTTTTTATAAATTTTTGTACTGAAAAGAAAAAAATTGTAAGATCACATTAAAAATTATATTAAAAAATTAACCATAGCAACTTGTCTATCATTTTTAATGAAACTTTTATAATATATATATATATATATATATACAGCAGTAAAAATCAAGGATAAGATTGGTAAATAATCAAGAAGGATACTAATAATATCGCCCCCCCCCCCCCCAACCAAATATTATCTGAATTTACAAATCACCATCACCTACCACTACTAACTCAAGGGTCAAGCCCCATACCTCCCACTACCAAAGAAATTACGACTAAAATTCCGTCAGTTTAACCCAATAGAAACCAATATCTCCTAACCCCTTCCTTTACTAGAGAAAACCAGTGAGCTTAGAATTTTTCCTCATTCTGTGTTTATACGGGGTTAAAAATGCATGTCTCAAAATGACGTTGAAAATGGCTATTTCTCCACTAAGTTTTATCTAAATTTACAGATATAATACCCACACCAATATATAACCTTTCCAAAACACTTAACAAACTAATTACTCCCTATCTTCCTGGAAAATATAGCATTAACTCCACGGACGAATTTTTACAGATTCTCCATTCCGTAAAACCTAATAATCAAATGATTGCATCTTTGGATGTTCAAAACTTATTCACAAATGTTCCCGTCCATGAAACAATTGACATCATTATCCGTGATGTATACAACCATGCTACTCTCCCATCAATCAATATTAAACCCACTATATTAAAAAAAACTATTATTAGCATGCACCACACAAGTACCCTTTCACGACCCCTTAGGCAATATTTATACACAAATAGATGGTATTGCGATGGGATCTCCTTTAGGTCCCCTCTTTTCTAATTATTATATGGCAAATCTAGAAAATAAAATAATTAATGACAACAATAAACCCTCTATATATGTAAGATATATAGATGACATCTTTGTTTTAGCTAAGAATATCGATCAAATTAAATATCTTAAAAACAAATTTGAAAGTCACTCCGTCCTCAAATTTACATTAGAACTCAATATTAATAACAAACTCCCATTCCTTGATGTATTCATTGATTCTAGCACACATAAATTTACTACTTCTCTATATAGGAAACCAACTAGCATAAATTCGTGTCTTCTTAATTATAATAGTGAATGTCCCCAACGATATAAGTTAGCTGTTATAAAAAACTTACTTCAACGCACACAAATGATATCTTCTTCCAAATCTATATTTTATAAAGAATTACACAACATTAAGCAAACACTAGTCAATAATGGATTTCCTAACTCCGTTATTGATCAACAAATTAAAATGTATCTCAACAAACTTAACAATAGCTCTAACAATAATGATAATATTAATAATAATGGTTTACATCAAAATAAACATAACACTATTAACTTATACTATTGCAACCAAATACATAATAATTATAAACAAGATGAAAAAACTCTCAAAAACATAATACGTAGAAATGTTAAACCAGTGGATAGTAATAATCAAATTAAACTCATTATATATTATAAAAAGTTTAAAACAATTGACCTCATAGTTTATAATAACCCAACAGGCACTAAACTAAATTCTTTACAAAAAACCAATGTAGTGTACCAATTTACATGCCCATTCAGAGATTGCATCTCTGATACTACTCAAAAACCTAGTACATATATTGGTTTTACCACAACCACGCTCTCCCGTAGACTTACATGTCATCTTTCTGATCAGAGTACTATACAAAAAACAATCTCTGAAAAACATAAACATGTAGGTAATATCAGACAGATTTTGGTCAACAATACGGTGATCCTTACTCATACACACAGTAAGAGGAACCTGCAGATATTGGAGGCCATGTACATCAAATCAAAACAACCAACACTCAATAAAATCAACTTTAAAACAGGAAATAACATATTACATTGCATTTGACTAGATGGTTTTGTTGTCATTTCGCGCTATCCCGCGGTGTGACGTCATAAAACCGCATCGCAAACTTAAGAACTGCGTTTATTATTTTTGGTAACTATTGCCGTTGCCAAGCGGAGTTTTATGTCAACACAAAATAAAATCGTCGGTGATGGTGGATTTTATAATATTTCAGTTTAAACTACCTCTCTGAAGATGGCTCATGTGAGCCGAAAGCTTAGAAGAAAACCAATAAATAATTATCCAAATGTTGGAGAATTTTTGTCTTTATTTTCAACTGAAATTAAAGCAAAAATACGACGTTTAGAACGACTCATGATTAAACATAATAGACATTCATTGTCTCTTATATTTAATAGAATATGTCTAGATATATATATATATATATATATATATATATATATACACACACACTAGTACACTTGTAAATATACATATTATCCTATGTCTATGCCACGACTCGGAGTTTCATGTGTTATGCAATCGTCAGGTACATATTTTAAAACTCTTGAAATATGCACCTGATGATTGCATAACACATGACTCTCCAAGTTGTGCCATAGACGTAGGATAATTCTATATATATATATATATATATATATATATATATATATATATATAAGACAGAAATCTAAACAAGAGCCAACAACCGACCATGGTTTCGCCTAACAGCTCGTCAGAGCCAATTTCCTTGACGAGCCATTAGGCGAAACCATGGTCAGTTGTTGGCTCTTGCTTAGGTTTCTGTCTTTGTTTGCTATACTTTCATATTGAGCGCTTTACTGTTAGGGTTTACGTCTTGGGTTTTTTCTTTCTTACGAGTGCTTGACTTTTTGTTCATGTACTTCGTTTGTTTCTTTTTTTACTTCCCCTTCTTTTCTCTCCAAGTTCGTTCTCAGTGGGTTGTACAAGACGATTTAAATTATAGCTTGATTAATACTAGTTTTACTATTGGTATAGTTGTTGCTATAGTTAATGTTATTATTATTAATATATATATATATATATATATATATATATATATAGACGGTCGGGTTTCAATCCTGGCTAGAAGCAATCGGATGTCTAACCATACTGATGAGCTGTGATCAGCAAAACCGATCTGTCTGCAGATGACTATATATATATATTTGACAATGCCATTTCTAAAAAATTCAAATTAACTAATACTGCAAGTGTAATAAAAAGCCAGAGAAATAAGATGAAAGGGATATGAAAGAAAATATGAATGCATTATCTATAAGAAAAAAAAAAACTCATAATATTATCACTAATGCTACCAGAGATTTTTTATTATTTCATTAATTTTAAAACTCAAAAAATCAATAATTTTGGAGGCAATATAACTTAGATTATAAATGCTCGATATCAATATAAATGTTTTTTTTTTTTTTTGTTTTTTTTACTGTTTTTTTTTTTGTTTTGTATGAAAATAATTGTAATCTATGAAAAAATATTAATTTTTCTATTGATACAAATAAAAGCAATAGAAATAAATAATAAATAATAAGATCTATAATTTATTCAAAGAATTTTAACATCTTGACTTAGAACCGTCTAAAGATTGGTTCTAAGATTTCAAGTTGGCAAGAATTATTCAAATATTTGTCACATTCATAAAAAATAAAAATGGTTTACACGGAATAAGGTGCTTATCTTTTACTGAAGAAAAGCTGAACCCTTAACCCAAAATGTTCTTTAATTACAAAACACTGGCATAGATATTAGTCCACTTCATCTGCTGAAATAAATAAGTCTAACTTAATAATGGCAACAAAGTGCGGCAGCCATATTTCTGGCTGTTTAGATTTGCTAAGAAGCTGTCAAAACTTTTCTTCAAGTGAAAAATAGTAAGATTTTTTTCGGTATTTCTCTTTTTATATGAATTGTTGGACCCCAAAATTATATTAACAAATTTAATAAAAGTTTGAGTAGAGTTAATAATAAATGCCACGTGTATTTGTATATTTTTGTTAGTAATATTTGTGACCTATTACCATATTAGTTATCGCCCTTACACTGGTGACACCAGGTGGCAGTGTCTTTTTGAAAACAATGGCGGTCTGTTCCAAGATATTTACAATGCTGGAAGGTGTAAAGACACTTCGAAGATTAAAGATTGTGGTAATAGTAAGAACTTTGAAAAATAAAAAAATATGCAGCCATTTTTGGCAACATGGTGTATGAATAGAAGTTTTTACCAGATATAAAGTCATTTTTTTTTATTATTAATAAACTATAAACAGATTCCAACAAGAATTTCTATGATAACTGGAAAAAATATATATTTAAAGATTCGTACGTGTAAACCTTGTAATAATTCTAGACTCGAGAAAATATGCCATCGTTTTTTTATAGTATTAATATAATAATATGTCCTAGTATTTAACCTATAACAGGTATTAATCCGTCTCTTCCCTCCAGTTATGGGTTAGGACTGATTGGGTTCTATAGCCTTGGCTGGCAACCAGTCTACCGCAGAAAGCAATAGCAACCTACTCTGCCCAGTCAGTCATGTCTCTTTCGAGACATGATCGCCCAAGCGTGTATCATGTATGGCACTTAACTGACTGAATAAGATTCTATTGAACATAAAATGGGTGATCAGTTTTCTATTGTTATCAAGTAATAAACTGATCCCTGAATTAATAGAAATTAATATAATTAAAAAAAAAACAAATTAAAAAGTGAAAATATTAGTAAGGAATATATATATATATATATATATATATATATATTTTATGGCATGAATAAATTATAAAATTCTAGTAGATATGAAGTGGCGATCAGTTTCTATCATTATTAAGTAATAAAATGATCACCCAGCAGAATTACTGAATTTAAAGATTCACATGTGAAACCGAATGATAATTGTAAGGATTTAAAATATCAATTCCATATGTATTCCATTGTTTTAGCAGGCTTGGGAAAAAAGTAGTAATTGTACATATATTTTATTTTTAAATCATTTTGCCCCAAGTAAGGCAATAAAGCCACTAAGACACAAGGAGTTACTGAGTGTTAAAGAATATGAAAAAGAAAAAACATTATTAAGGAGAGAGCCATAAAAGAAAAGGAAAACAAAAGATAAAGCTTGACATTAAATTTTTGAAGATCAAAGTTGACTGGAAAGAAGAGAGTTCCACAAGCAAAAAGTGCAAGAGAAAAAATCTGTTCACATAGAACCTACAGTTCTATCTAAATAATAGGACCTTGCCTGCACTTAAATTCATAATTACCAAAGATGATCAGAGCAATTACCATGAGAATATTTATAGAAAAGGTAGACGGAAGCAACATTATGGGAAAGTGACTGAAGCCATGATGCCAGGTCAGGACCAATAACACTGCAGATTCTTTGGATTTTATTAATACTGTCCAGATAGATATCAGAAGCACCTGACCATATGTGGCAGCAATATTCAAAGCATGGATGAATGCTAGACTTATAAATTAGTTAGATACATTCTGGAGAAAACAATTGTCTGGAACCAACTTTACGAGCAGAAGACCTAGCAATTGATTCAATATACTCTATTTCTTGTCAGTGGAAAATGTTACTCTCATGGAGGTTAGCATCAGCCATACAGATGGAAGGTAGAAATGAGTCATTCCTTGCTCCAGTTAACAACAAACTGCAGGCCATTTTTTACTACCTGTTAATTGAACCCATCATACTTATTAGGACAAAAGCATATATAAATTTACATATTTTTATCAATAATCTCTGGATTCATATCAGAAACACCAGACTATATGCAGCAGCCATATTCTAAGCATGGATGAATGGTAAACTTATAAAGGTGTAAAATAGATTCTGGTAAGGAAATTGTCTAGTAAGACACAGTGAACCAACTTTAATAGAAAGTGATTTAATATCTTACCATTGCATGGAAATGAAGACATTAGCCCGAGAAGTCACAATAAGCCACCCTGGAATAACAACCATATTATTTTCATAAGCTAATAATTTTAGAAAATATAAATGAAAATTAGAGCGACCACAGTATTTATATAAATTATTAGCATAAAGTTACGTCTGTGCCATAATTGTTATTACAATTAAAACATAAAATGCCAGGTCAGTTTACGATTGATGCTGATACCATATAACCCAGTACTACCTGCTACATGATCTGGGGATTTTGGGGATTTTGACGTCATTCTGGGAACCATTTTTTTTTCTTTCATCCAAATCCGTCAATCAATTTGTTTTGCTCATTCTAAATCTTAAAAAAAAATAAAAAAGAAGTATAAAATTCATTTTTTTTTTATCCCTAATGTTGAATCTGTTAAAATTCTTCAACATTTTAACAAGAAGAAGTTGATATTAAAAATTGCTGCAAAACATTGATTTATTTAAGACGGAATGATCTATTATGACAGGTCTCTAATTTGTATTTAGATATATTGGATGTGCGTGGGTGGTGCAGTGAATATCCGCTTGAAATGAGAAATCGTAGACCTGAGTTCGAATTCCAGTTGAATTCATTGCATCAGCTTCTGTGCAAACACCCTTGGGAAAGGTAGTAATCCATCTCTTCTGCCTCTAGCTATGGGTTAAATAGCAGGAGAGATTGGGTTCTACAGCCATGGTTGGCAGTTCGTCTACCACAGAAAGTAATGGCAACCTAAACCAGTTGATCCACCAGGTTTTTCTGGTGAGGATAGATGTTAGCTCTACTCAGGATTAAGAATAAGATAGATCAGCTGTTACGAAAGTTGGTTCACTGTGTCATACAAGACAAATATTCCCGATAGAATCCATTTTGCACGTTTATAAATCTATCAATCATTTGTGCATTGAATATTGCTGCCATATTTGGTCTGGTGCTCCTACTATATATCTTGAGATTCTTAACAAAAATCAAAGGATCTGCAATTTTATTAGTTCTGACCTGGCATCTCACATTCAGTCACTTCCCCCACAGCAATAAGGTGGACTTTTATTGTCATTTCTATCACTACTTTCCTGGCAGATGTTCTAACAAGCTCTCATCCGGGGTACAAATTCCAAAGGTCTGCAATGTTATTGGTCCTAACCTGGCATCTCAACTTCAGTCTCTTTCCCCACAGCAGTGAGATGGTTTCTCCATGTCTTTTCGATAAATCTTTTGATAACAATTGATTTGAGCTTTTCCTTGACTTTTTTTATAATCATATCACCCCAAGCAAGGCAGTCTATTGCCACTGGTGAGCAGAGGGTTACATAAGAGAAAAGTTATGAGAAAGAGTGACAGTTTATATAGGGGGTTTCAGGAAGTGGGTAAGAGAAAGATGAATGTAACCATAAAGTGGGGGATCAATTCATATATTGATTGTAATATAGAATTGATCCCCCACTTTATATCCACATTATAATAGTATAGATATTTTTTTTTTATAATCATATCGCCCCAAGCAAGGCAGTCTACTGCCACTGGTGCACAGGGGGTTACATAGGAGGAAAGTTATAGGTTACAGAGTGTGTCAGAAAGTGGGTAAGAGTGGAGAGGACGTAGAAAAGAGCATGGGTGAGAGGATGCAAGTTACCAAGATAGGAAATGACTATTGACTTTACACTTAAACTCCTGGAGATTGTAGTTGTCAAGGAAGCAAGTAAGTGGAAATTTAAATGTAATACTAGATTGGCAGTTAGGTCTCATTGTTTTACTGTTAAAATATACCCTATGTTTGCATCTAACTATTGTAATTGTTTCTTTTCTCACACTTCTCACCTGTGGAACTCTCTTTCGCTTCTTGGTTCTCTGTTACCCATAATCTTCAAAAAGTTTAAATGCAGCTCTGAAGCCATTCTCATTTTTCTGAAACCCTCATTCTTTTGTTGTCCCTTCTCACAAATGATTTCTCATAAAAGAAAAAAAAGATCTGTCAAAAGATGGATGAATCTTTTTTTTATAGAGGTAATGTGGGCTCTATAGCTAGGGATACAACCAGTGAGGTGATAACACAGAATTGGTGAGTGAAGGTTTCCCAAACTTAAATCAACAGTGGGGAGTAGGGTTCCCCGCAATGGAATCAACACCCTGTATGTCTATGACCAAAGCAAGCCGCCTTCAAATTGGGAGACATCAGCTATCGTTTGAGCTATGGAGAAATGGGCTCAGTGAGAACCATTTGTCCAACACACAGAGCGCATAAATGAATCCCAACACAGATATGCAGAGGGAACTTGTCATAGGACTGGTGATGAGGGTGGGTGAAATGTATATGCAAATGTAACAAGTGTCATGGAACAGAGATAGTATACTAGTTAGTAACACCCTCAGCTGATTTAGTTTTGGGGGAATAATCACTTTCATTTGTAAGCGCAGAGCCGGGGGGGGGGGGGAGTATGTATAATGAAAAATAAGCATTGATAAGAAAACATGGCTCACAAATCACTGAAGAGGGGGAGGGATTGGTAATACGTACCCTCCCTCCGCTTCAGTGATTTGTGAGCCATGCTATCTTATCAACATTTGCTTATTTTTCTACAAACATTTATTATATCCGTGACAAATTAAACAGATCACAACTGGCTCTTAAAAAGGATTAAAATTTTTGGGGGGATTTTGACGTCATTCTGGGAACCATTTTTTTTTTCTTTCATCCAAATCCGTCAATCAATTTGTTTTGCTCATTCTAAATCTTAAAAAAAAATAAAAAAAGAAGGATAAAATTCATTTTTTTTATCCCTAATGTTGAATCTGTTAAAATTCTTCAACATTTTAACAAGAAGAAAAATCTTAAGTTGATATTAAAAATTGCTGCAAAACATTGATTTATTTAAGATGGAATGATCTATTACGACAGGTCTCTAATTTGTATTTAGATATATTGGATGTGCGTGGGTGGTGCAGTGAATATCCGCTTGAAATGAGAAATCGTAGACCTGAGTTCGAATTCCAGTTGAATTCATTGCATCAGCTTCTGTGCAAACACCCTTGGGAAAGGTAGTAATCCATCTCTTCTCCCTCTAGCTATGGGTTAAATAGCAGGAGAGATTGGGTTCTACAGCCATGGTTGGCAATTAGTCTACCACAGAAAGTAATGGTAACCTACGGCAAAAAAAACGTCTGCACAGTCAGTCATGTCTCTTTCCAAGGGCGTATCATGTATCACACTTAACTGACTGACTGACCGATGTATTTATTTTCAATTTTTCTAGTCGAATTGTTCCCCCATATTGCATAAGATCCAGTTTTGTACATAAGATGCAAATACTACCTTATGAAAATGAAAATTGAGATGTAGTAGAGTGGGGAGGGGAATGCATCATAGATCCAGGGGTGGAGGGCAATAATACCCTTGCACCGGCCCTGGTTGGCACTATTTTCTTACCAAAAACAATGACAAATATGTCACTGTAGGTATCTAAAGAGTTTGTTTGGGAGGCAGTGTGCGGATGTTGAGTGATGAATTTTAAAAATATTTTTAAAAGATTAGGACAGTAATTATCGAAGTCGTTTGAAATTGTGATGGTCTCTGAAAGTTGAGATCAAAAACCATGGCTAAACTCCAAAGAATTACAAATATAAATTAAATATCAATACAGATATACCTTGAAGCTACACACTCTTTCTTTAAATTTAGGAGTGTGATTCAAACATGCTTGTTTTAATTGAAAATATCAAATAATTCTGAATGAAGAAAAAAAAAACATTCCCCACACCACACTTCTACCGAAAACATTCAATACAAATAACAAATTTTGTCACTCTGGTAAAGTTTAACCGCAAAAACAACGGTATGTCGAAAAAGATGGTTATTTCCTTAATATTACTGTGAACACTTTTGACGTTCCTGTTCTTTGCAGATCTTGATAAATTGTTTTTTCGGTCTTTCTCCTAAACCCTGTTCTGCCACACATTTACTTAATCTTGCGAATTATGTTAGGCATTGTTTTCCTACCTAACTATCCATCCAGTGTGTATCAGATTTTCCAAGCCCACTATTCTTATACATCAAAGAAAGTTCACCCTTTTACAGTGAAACCGATAAAATGCAGCCGTAACTTCTACTCCAACAGTTTCTTTCCTCGCACTTCCCGACTGTGGAATTCTTCCAAACGATTGCTTCCCCGACGGCTACAATCTCCAGGAGTTTAAATGTAAGGTCAATAGACACCTCCTAACACACTAACCTGCTCCTATTCTATCAAACACTCTTCCCATCTGCCCAACCCTCATCCTCGCTATCCTTACTCATCTGTCACCTTTCCTCCTGACATTCCCTATGTCTAACCACTCCTTCTCTTTACCTTCCCCTATGTAGCCCCATGCGCAATAGTGGCAGTGGAATGCCTTGCTTGGGGTGAGATGATTAAAAAAAAAAAAAACTGTCTTATACTTAACATCAGGATATCTTTTCAAAATTATTAAAAAAAAGGCCTTTTGTAAGCATTTATGGTTTACTGTTTTATAAAGAAGTAAATTTGAAAAAGAAATCTTTTTATTTAAAAAATTACAAAATACATACGAGAGAGAGAGAGATGCTCTCGACCGATGTTAGTGAATTTATGCAGTGAGGGCAAATCAAAGAAATGACTAGAAAATGCATTTTTTTTTTAAAAAAATATGTATAATTGTCATTAGCGGATGTGCATTGTGGTGCAGTGGATATCGACTCAGAAAGACAAATCAGGGTGCCGAGTTCGAATTCCAGTTCAATTGCTTGCATTCACTTACGTACAAATACAATTGAAAGGTAATAATCTGTCTCTTCGCTCCAGTTTTGGGTTAAATAATAGGACAGATTGGGTTCTATAGCCTTGGCTGGCAACCAGTCTACCGTAGAAAGTAATGGCAACCTACTGCAGGATAATCTTCTGCCCAGTCAGTCATGTCTCTTTCGAGACATGATCGCCCAAAGGGTGTATCACGTATGGCACTTAACTGTCTGACTGACTGATAATTGTCATTACATGTTTATTTAAATCTTTTTATTCAGATCTTTGTATAAATTCATGAATAAAAAAAATTTCTATTCATATTTATTTCTTTACAAATAAATATTTCTTTATAGTTGGGCTACATACATTTATAAGCTTTTGAATAAGATTAATACAAATATGGAATTTGTCATCCAACCAATTGATTGTCTCTAACGCCTCTTCAATGGACCTTTTAGTAATCATTGTCTACTCCCCAGTTATCAGCAACTGGCTATAAAATTATTCTTGGAAACAAGAAACCTAATAAATAGTGTTTAGCATTTTGTTGCCAATTCCCAAAACCAAAAATAGACCCAGGTGAATAGATAAGGCTGTCGAATCTTTTAAATATGGGTGGCACTTAAC